>OX439483.1:410926160-411088503 GCA_949320155.1 Melangyna quadrimaculata
GATGACGGGATGTCTAAAAAAGTGATTTTTTACAAGATGTCCGTCTCGGCGTCTGTTTAAAGGCGTTCACATTTGCTTGTGCCTCTTATTGTAAATCGAGCTAGAGCCTAAAAATAAACAATTGGGGTAATTTGCTTCAAAGGAGAATGGGCATTTTTGGGTGCGAGCGGCCACGAATGAAATTAGTGTCAAATGAAAGGTCTGCTACAATGGAGTAACTTTCAGTATGAGCATTTCGTTGTAGTGCATTCAGGAAAAGAGATATGAAGACATTTGAAAATGAATTTTTCAAATGCATATTTTGGGGAGGTGGCATTTTCAAAAACTATCTTATGCGTTATCCTTATTTCAAAATGTCGAGTGACACGAACCAGGTCAAGATAGCCCGCGGTTATTTTACTAGGCCCATTATACAAGTTCAGCAGGCAACAATAAGAGATTACTTATTTCATCGCAGGTTTTTAAAAAAAAAGGAAACCAACCGATACTTTTAGTCAAATCGTTAAGGAAACCGGTGGCGGAGGTATGACAAGCTTATTTAGGCTGTTTCGGTGAGAAAATGCACTTTTCCTATTGCATTTTGGTCCAAATATACCTAGTTCACTAGGGATTTCTATAAGAATGGAGTATCAAATGACATATCTTAGATTGCCCTCTTTACACGAATGTAAGGCTAAGACATGCTTTTTTGGTTGATGACGCAGGTCAGAACGGTTCTCAATGGCTTCGGAACCTAAGAAAGTTCTGCAAGATTATTTGAATAGAGCTTTAAGTCACATGTTAGAACAACGAGTAAGAGGTCTTACGCAGTATATCCAAGAGCAAGACATTTGGTTGCTGCGCATCCGAATTCAGCCTAGACATGTTAAGATCTATTTTCTAGGAATAATTATTCGTCATTTGGATTGGCCGACAAAAGGAATGTGAGAGCAGCTATTGCACACTATTATTGTTACTGTCTGAGTGGAAGGCGCAAATTCGGATGATACGCGCATATTATGTGCGTGGTTTGGTATTTAGGCTGCTCAAGAAACCAATCCGATGATATTTGATTACCAGCAGCGGAATTAAGTCCGATTATAGAGTATGAGTACGCACTATACTTAAAAAAAACATGTTTTTAATATACCTAGATTATTAGGTATACAAAGTATGGTAATTGTACTAATATTTAATAATGTATGTGCTTTGTCTAACACATATCTCCTAAGCTCATGTCTTTAGCTATTATTTCACTTTCATTTTCTATTTTTCCATTCACATTAGCCACAATACTAGCTAAAACTATATTAAAGTATTAAACACAAAAATGCATTTTATATCAGTTTGAAGTTTACCACAACGAAAAAACTTCTACACCGTACTTGTAGGACCAAACCACATCCGAAAATAATAAAACCATTCTTGGCCGCTCGCACCCAATTTCCATACAAATTTGCCCATTCTCCTTTGGTGTGAAATATTTGTATATGTTTCCGAAGAGAATAAATTAAAATTTCTATTTTAGCTTAACTAGAACGAGTTGCTGCCATACAACGATTTTGGTCTTATCAATAAGTTATCTCAACAACAGCTCCAAAAATTTTAATTAAACTTCGTACATGTAATCCTTAGATTATTTATGGTAATACTGCATACCTACCCGGTTACAGCCAACAAAAAAATCGAACATCGGGAATAAAGTTTGGGCTTTGAATATGAAAACTATATAGTATTATCAACGAGTCGTTTTTATTTACGCTGGATTTCGACGACTAGTGGGGCATGTGTTTGCAACATTTTGACAGCATAGACATTAATATTTAGAAAGAGTAAGAGCCAGTTTGTTCACAGCTGATTATCTTTAATCCATAATTAGTGGAGCTGGGAAATCCTCAAATGTGTTTGTTGATAAAATTTTGTTTAAAAAATTCAAAGTTTGAGTTGCTAATCATGGATTTCACTAATCAGCCAATTTTGGTTGATTAGCGTTAGTTAATTAAAGCCTATGAAAGTCACATACTAAATTTAACCCACTGTGAACAAACTGGCCCTATGTCTAGTTAGTCTAGAGTTAGATCTCGACTTTCAAATTTGTTTTCTCAACAAAAAGTGTTGACAGAGTTGGTGGATTTCGACACTTAAGTGACTCAGTAGTCGCCACTTCTGATGAGATTACTATAGTTTTCATATACAAAGGTTTGGCGTTTATTTTAGCAAATTGCCAGTTTTTTTTTACCTAAGTAGGGAAGGGATAATCCCGAATATCGCATCATTTGCTTAGTTGATTTTGTTATTATTTTGCAATGCGGTAAGTTTAAGTAAGTCAAACAAATATATCATTAAAAATTTGTTTGAATAATTATTTTTAAGAAAAAATCTATTTTAATTTATTTTATTTAAAAAAATTCCAAATTACTATTTTAACTTATACCTATTTAAATTATTTTCTACATATACAATATTATCGAACCATTAATATAATCTAAAACGTTCCATGTCTAATAATATTTTTTTTTGGTATCCAGTCGTGCATATTTGTACTTGCGATATACACTCCCTGTCATTTGTTTGAGGCTACTTTTTTCACAAAAGTTTTTTCTCGATAAATACCTTTTCTCCCTTTAATACCTGTGAGTAAATACATATATTTTGGGATAAAAAAGAATTAAGTTAAAGGGTAAATTAGAAAATCCATAGAAATTTCGCAAATCATGTGAATGGACTTACAAAAAATGGTTATAAGAAGTTGCGTCACTTGATTGAGGCCAATCCAAAAATTGATTTGGAAAAGTTAACATCGCCGATTTTGTTCAAACAAAAGTTTAAAATATTTAAGAAAAATTATGGAAAACTATATTTTATTTTTAATTTCAAGTTAGGGCTCTAGAAACACATTGACAGTATCAGGAAGAGTATCAATAGATGCGTTGAAGGAGCTAGGATTCTCATCAGGCCGAGAAACAACTATCTAGCAGACACTGAAAACTAAGGATAAAACGAAAAGGGCACACAGCTCAACAACAATAATCCGAGAAAAGGAAAAGCGACTTATTCTGATGCGTCTAGCATGTAAATTCTGCACTATCAGCCCCAAAAATCAGGGCAGAAAGTGTGGTATTAGCCAGTATTTCGATGGTTTTAAGGATAAATAAAACCAGTGGTAACATCAAGCGTATGAAAATCAAAAATAAACCAGACTTAAACATCATCGAAAACGTTTGGTCCTGGCTATATCGAAAAGTGTATGAATCTGGTGGACGGTTTGAAGATAAGGACGCCTTAACCTTAGCTTTCTGCGAAGCCTGGAGCCAAATTTGACTGGTTTATTTTATAAAGACTGTATGATTCAATTCCAAACCGTCTAATAGAGCTTATTTCAATAAATGGAGGGCATACTCATTATTAATTTACAGAAATATAATAAATTAATGTTTCAACACACAAACAGTTTTGTTCATTTTTTTTTAATATTTGACGCATTTTTGTATACCCATTTTTGAAGTCCAATCTTATAATTTGTGAAATTCCTGTGGAAATATATGTATAAATACATTACATTATTGAGTAAAAACTTTTGTGAAAAAATTGGCCTCAAACAGGCAGTGTATGTAAAGGTACTTTAGCAAGGTAAGTTTTGGATTCGTAAAAAAAAATCGGAACTGGAGATAATAATTTTCCCTGACATTACTATGATAGATAACGCGATGAAAATGGGTCAATTTAATTTTGTAAATAGGAGGCCTATTCTAATTCAAACAATTTTGCACATACAAATTTTCCAAAAAAATCATATTTTTTGGATTTCTAAAAAAAATATTAATTTTTTTTTGTTTGAAAATTCAACCTCTTGAAAAATATCTTGAAAACGGGTTAGTGAATTTTATTTTTGTTTTGTGTAAAAATGCATTTTGTTAAATACTAAAAGGTAGCATACAAAATTTTATTTTTAAAATGTTCAAAAATGTTATATATAGAAAATTCATTTTAAAGAAAACCACTATAACGATTTTTTAAATTTTTTTTTTTTAAAAATACATATTTATCAAAAAAATCGCATGGCATATTTTTTTTTCTGCAGCTATTTAAATCTTTTTTGTATAATTGATTCAAAATAGCCTTTAACGGCCTTTAGTCCTTAAAAATTGGCGTTTAGTCCCTGCGTTCTCACTTGGACTCCTCAGTTGACAGTGAGGGCCTTGTCAAGACGCAATTTTTATTAAGTTCAGTCCAGCTTATATCAATTTAACAGTGAAAATCAATTGTGAATTATATCCAACCACAAAAAAAAAAAAATCTATATACTACTGAAATACATCAGCCAAATAGAAGGCTTATAGCATATTTTAATTGGACTTATTGAATTATTGATTCAAAATAGCTTTTAACGGCCTTTAGTCCTTAACAATTGGCGTTTCGTCCCGGTGTTCTCACTTGGACTCTTCAGTTGACAGTGAGGGCCTTTTCAAGGACTAAAGGTCATTAAAAGCTATTTTGAATCAATAATTCAACAAGTCCAATTAAATAATGCTAAGTCTTCTACTTTATTTCAGTAGTATATAGAATTTGTATTATAAAAAAAACCATTAATATGTTTTTTGTATAGCTATTTAAGAAAATATGGGCACGACTGGATCGCATAAACTTGCTCTCGTAGCTAACAACTTGAACGTAGCTTAAAATTAACAATGTGCATATGTAGTGATTCTATAACATTATAATATTATTAAAAAAAGATTAAAAAACAATTTAAAATATAAACTATTTCTATAAATTTGTTTTTTTTTCCAATAGCTAAAACAGATAGGTCTAAAAAAGATTTGTTTGATAAATATGAATTTATGAAAAAAAAAAATTCAAAAATCGTTAGAGCGGTTTTCTTAAAAATTAATTTTGTATATATAAAAATTCTTGAAAATTTTTGAAAATAAAATTTCATATGCCAACTTTTAGCATTAAATAAAATAAAATTTTTCACAAAATTAAAAAAATATTTATTGACCTGTTTTCAAGATATTGAATTTTCAACAGAAAAAAAAATCAATATTGTTTTAAAAATCCAAAAAATTTTTTTTCGAAAATTTTCATATGCGAAATTGTTAAAATTGTAAGCGATCTTTTGTGTACAAATTTTGGTTGAAATCGGTGCAGTAGTTAACTAAAAAATCGGTTGTATTACAGGTACCGTTAATAACCGTTATACATTTTTTTTTTTTTTTTCTACCAAAATATTTATTTTAGTAATTTTAGTACCTTGTAATTTTTTTTTGAAAATCGTTAGAGCCGTTTTTGAAATAAATCAATTTTTGTATATTGGTTATGACAGGTACCGTTATTTTTTTAGCTAAAAAAAAATTTCAATTTCCCCTCTAGGGAATCACATATAAGAACCTTAAGTCCAAAGTTTGAAGAAAATCGCTTCAGCCGTTTAGGCTGCAGATCAAGGTACATACAGACAGACAGACGGACAGACAGACAGAATTGCGAGACCCACTTTTTTTGCGTTCTATATAATCGTAATGTTAGGGAAAATTATTATCTCGAATTTTTTTTTTGCACGAATCCTAAACTTGCCCTAAACTACGTATATCGCAAGTAAAAAAAATTCTATTTATTTAACACTTTACATTTTATTTTGAACGTCATTATTTTATTATTGAACCAAAACCATACATTGCCAATTTCTAGCTGCGTTAAAGTTGTTAGCTACTAGAGCAAGTTTGTGCGATCCAGTCGTGATGCAGTTTATTTATTATTGGAAGCATTTTTATAATTCCCTAAGAAATATTGGCAAAAATGCTAAAAATCAATAAAGATGCCACACTTATTGAAAACATATAACTTTTTGTTGTATAAAAACCCGAAACCTAATATCTATTTTATTAAAAACAAAACTTTACACAGCATAATATGATTTAAACAAAGTTACTGCACTCATAATGTATATAAAATACAATGCTTATCAAAATCTTTTACAGTTGCTACACTCAAAGAAAAAATCTGTGTTAAACTGTCTTAAACGCCTTAGGTAAAATATTTTGTATGGAAGTTATTTGACGAGCATAAATCTGCCCATAACTAAAGCAATTTATGTACGTCCTTTTTAACGTTAAATAGCCTAATTTGTCTTAAAAAACTAAGGTAACATTTTTTGTATGGAAGTTATAAGACAAGCATAACTTTCCCCAGCACTAAGACAATTTGAGTGCATCCTAGGTAACGCAAAATAGCATAAATACGTTTAAAATACTAAATTGCCTTAGGTTTTAGATCATTTAACCATGTAATATGGAAATAAATAAAAATCGGGTGGCACAACGGCTCATGAAGAACCAGGGCCTAGTGACTAACAACTCGCAACCATTCCTGTGTGCGCCTTTCGACAGGAATGGAAGGGACCTAAAATTTTAGGCCGAATCCGAACGGCTAGACGAGAAGCACTTATTCGTGACAAGTGATACTCTTGGAGGATTTGTCAATTCCTCGCAAGAGGCAGTAGCCCTGAAAAAAAACTTTTTAGTTTTTAGGTGGACGAGGCTGGGAAGCGATCCCAGACCTTCAGCGTGACAGTCGAACGCACTAACCATTACGCTACGGGCTACTACATAATAGGGAAATGCTGACGCCTTTAATGGCTATAGTTGAAGCTTTTACCAAGGCCTAAGCGAATTTTACCTAGGTTCTTATATATGTTACCTATTAACCTATTCCTTATATTAATTAAGGTCTAATGTGGATTCACCTTAGTTCGAGATATAAATACAAATAAATAACTAATTGAAATTTTAAGAATTTTTTAGTTATTTTTCTGATTACAGATAATGATAATATGATATCCTCATATTTCATAATTTTAACAAGTATATCTTATTTAAAATGTTAAACAAGTGTTGTTAGTTTTAAACATCCAAGTTTCGTATTAGAAGTTGGCCTAGTGGAAGCGTACTGTGCTGGTAACCGCAACGTTGTATGTTCAAATCTCATCGGAGTAAGTAAAGTTTTTTTCATATAAAATTTAATTGTGTACATCTCAGAATTACGACACAGCGGCTCTGCGCAAGCCAACTCGTCCTTTAGGTACAAAATTATGGGTAAAATACTAGGATAACTCTATAACTAAGCACTAGGTTGAAATGCATAAATGTAGACAAAATTGATCTAGGCAAAACAAACGAATTATTTTTTTACCTTAGCAGTTAAGGTGTTAGGCTGAATTCAACCAAGATTAAGGATAAAATGCCATAGGCAAACTCGCTTATGTTTACCAAAAATAAGGCAAATTTTATTTATACCTAAGGAATCTAAGGAAAGTGACCTAAGAACAATAAGAAGATGAAGAAATTTAAATATTAAAATATTGAAATTACTTCTTTTTTAAGTAGAGTGAATGAATAAGATTCAATTAAAAAGTACAAGTGACCTCAACTCCAGAAATTATTGTGTTTCGCCCAAGGTATAACAGTGGGCTCTTCAGTCAGTCTGTTATACCCTACTAAGACACAAATTTTGGTCGATGTTTACCGACTCTTATACAAATCACAGCAAAACGATACTGTGAATTTTATTATTCTAGGGGAATTTGTTTAAATTCGTGCACCCAGAAAATAAATACCCGTGGTCAGGTTTTTTATAATAAGAAGATGAAGAAATTTAAATATTAAAATATTGAAATTACTTCTGTTTTAAGTGGAGTGAATGAATAAAATTCAATTAAAAAGTACACGAATTTAAACAAATTCCCCTAGAATAATAAAATTCACAGTATCGTTTTGCTGTGATTTTTATAAGAGTCGGTAAACATCGACCAAAATTTGTGTCTTAGTAGGGTATAACAGACTGACTGAAGAGCCCACTGTTATACATTGGGCGAAACACAAGTGTTTCTGGAGTTGAGGTCACTTGTCCTTTTTAGTTACCTAAGAACTTACCAGGTTCAAAACGGCACTAGGACTAACTTAATTTGTACCACGATTTAGGTTTATTTTACACAGTTTTTTCTTTGAGCGTAGGCTGAACTTATTGACATTTTTAGTTTTGCACCTTAAATTAAATTTATACTTTCATATATCAGTTATTAAAACAAATCTTAACATTCCACAGTTTTTTCTTTGAGCGTAGGCTGAACTTATTGACATTTTTAGTTTTGCACCTTAAATTAAATTTATACTTTCATATATCAGTTATTAAAACAAATCTTAACATTCCAAAAGTTTAGTATTAAGTTTAAAAAAAAAAAACACGAGTACACCTTGACCTTGTCAATATTGTAAAATATGTATAAAATTTGTTCATATTTTCTATTTTAAAAAGCATTGCCAATATACATTATAACCCAGTAGATATCTTTAACTGTCTGTCTTTTTACAAAGGAGGAAGAAGAAGAAGAATACAAATCTATGCTGTTCAATCCAAACTTATTTGTTCTTAATCTTCATTCATTGTTGAATCTCAAAGTGAAGCACCTGAGTTAATTGCATTCGATTTGATATTGAATTTGTTTGACTTCTTTATTTTTATTTCATTTTAAAAGAAATGAAAGAGATTTTTCATTGTCATATAGCGACGAGCGACGACTGCAATTGGAACTAAAAATCGATTCTCTTGAAAATAAGAGTTGTGTTGATTTGAAGTTGTTTTTTTGTTTAATCACGTTGATTTTATGTGTCTTGTATTTCTTTATATTGTAGTGGTGGTAGCTAGTAGTGAAAGCTTAGCAAAAATTAAAAAAAAGAGAGAAACTAGATAGAAGTTGTTGTTCTGGTGACAAGTAGTTTTTAGTTGGTACCTCCTGTTGACAAAAATGAATAATTTATTTTCTTGTGATTGGAACGTAAAATGCTCCGGATGTCTTTGTTAATAGTTAAATAGTTTCCAAAAGTTTAAAACGAAAATACTAATGTTTGCTCTATCGAAATGTTTTTAATATCCATGTGTATAAACAATACCCACCAAGGCAGACAAGAGCTAGAGACTCTAGGATATATTAAGAGCCAATTTATTCACTATTGTTCAACTTGCTGAAAACTCTAAAGTTGGCCAACTTACAAGTTGACTTCAAATCCGTAGTTGAACTGCAAGTTGAAAAATGCTTTTATTCACTTCTTCGAATCTGAACTCCAGAGTTGAAATTCAAAAGTTGACCAACCTGCGTTTCTAAAATATCCTTGGGGTATTTGTGACACATGACGCACAAGACGTCATTTTCAACTTTTGTTTTGAATTAGAATTAATTTTGCATTTTGAATAATTTTTCCGAATAATTGCAATGGATTTTTCATTCCATGTGAAACTCGGAATCAAAAAAAAAACCAAGCTAAATTGAAAGCTATACAAAACGGATTAGGTACAACTTTTATTTTTAAAGAAAATAATATATATATGTCTAGCAATAAGAGGTCAGTTTTCACACACTATAATTTGTTCCTATAACTATTTTGTTTTCCTTAAATGAAATAATTATAAAGGAAGAAACACTAGTTTTCACAGAGAAGAATAATGTAGGATCAAACAGGAAATGCCAAACAAAGATCAACAACTCCATGAAAATTGAGAACTGTTGTTGTGAAATGGAGTCATGAATGGATCGATGTTCATGAGTATGTTTTTAAACTTGTCCGGCGAAATCGTCGTCCACTACTTAAACATCACAAAGCCAGAAAATCATTCCATATATAACATGGAACACAATTCATTGAAATTGTACACTTGTTCTATATTTGTTGGTGGGGGAAAGGCACCATTTTTATAAACAAATTTCAATTATAAAAAAAAAATATGAAACAAAAAAAATACTCATGCGGTTCCCCATCTTAATACTAACTCACTCGACGATGCTTGATTTCGGTGATCGGTTGAGAACTGAATAGCATGAATGAAAAGACAAAAATGAGGAAAAATCCCAAGTTTGCTAGCTAAGTTCTACTATTTCGGGGAGTTGAGAAAATCCAAAGTTGATCAACTCTAGAGTTGAAAATAAAAAGTTGAAAACGTCAACTTTGAGTGAATAAAAAACTAATTCTCAAGTTGACTGTAAAAATCCCAGAGTTATGTTCAACTGAATAAATTAGGCCTAAGAAACCTGGGATAAAATCGAGCTTCGTAAATTTTTAAAGTAGCTAATAAATGTCAAGGCAGACGTTCAACACAAGATGAATTACAAAGCGCGAGTATCGAATAGCACAAAAAGATGGTCTATCGTTATGTGAGATGTGTAAGGAGGTTGAGACAATGCAGAAAACGGTGCAAGAAGAGGAGCTATCAGTCAATTGTACGAAATATCCAAAGAAATTTTCGGAAAAAAAGCAACACCAATTCATTCCGTAATGGCATGGCACTGTTTTGGTATCAAATCAGGATCAGCTACATAGATGGAAGGATCATTTCTGTGCCCTATTGAATGAAGATTCCTCTGAGCAGAGTACTGAAGTGAACCAGATAAACGAAATGCACAGGTCCTTAGAGGTTCCTAACCTTTAGCACCTCATATATGGGATATTCCCAAAAAAAGTATACCATTCGAAGGGCCAACGGCTCGTGATAAAAGGTCAGCTAGTTTCAGTAATTGGTCAGTCATAGATTTTTTTTAATGAATTTTTAAAATTTGTACCAAGGTCACAGTATAATGCCTAAAACAGATGTGCAGCTTTTTCCATGCAGCGAAATTAAATAACACAGGTTCTTATGGGAGCCGATTCACTCAGAGTCTGCATGCAGCGCTGCACGATGTCTCTATTTCTAAATTTGCTGCCTAGTTTCATTGCAGCCACAACTGAAAAACGAAAATTTCTAAATAATTGCTATTTGGCATTACTCATATTGATATCACCTGCCATTCTTTAAAAAAATTTGTTTGTGTTGGTGATTTTTGTTTAACAATCCATGAAGCCGGCGTTGCCACCCTACCATCGTCCAACGAAGAAAATCTCAATCCAACACTATTGTGTGACATCGGCAACACTGTGCTTTCATGTATTTGTTTGAGATAACTATGCATCATGAATGTCAGAAACTATGCACATGTGTTTCGTGTGCAGCTCTGCATGCAGAGATGCGTGTAGACTCGCTGCACATCTGTTTTAGCCATAAGACTTTTAGCACCTCATATATAGAATTTGAAAAAAATTAGTATGCCATCTAAAAAGTCAGTAATTGGTCAAAAAAGGTCAGCTACTTTTAGTAATTGGTCACACATAGATTTTTTTTTAATATTTTTTTTTTTTTTAAATTCAAGGTCAAAACTATTTTCAGCACCTCATTTATGGGATATTCGAAAAAAATATACACCATCTGAAAGGTTACTTAGACCTCATCAACTAATTTCAGTAATTGGTCAGCCATAGTTTTTGTTTAATTGAATTTTAAAAATTTATTTTTTCAAGGTTTTATAAGTCTTTTAGCACCTCATTTATGGGATATTCGCAAAAAAGTTATACCATTTGGAAGGCCACCGACTCCTGATAAAAGGTCAGCTAGTTTCAGTGATTGGTAAGTTTTTGGGTTTTTTTATATGAATTTTTGAAGTTTTTTGTTTTTCAAGGCCGTAGAAGACTTTTAGCACCTCATTTATGGGATATTCGCAAATAAAGTATACCAATTGAAAGGCCACAGACTCGTGATAAAAGGTCAGCTAGTTTCAATAATTGGTCAGCCATAGGTTTTTTTAAAGAATTTTTAAAGATTGTTTCAAGGTTACAGTATAAGAGTCTTCATTAAAAAAAACATATGGCTGACCAATTACTGAAATTAGCTGACCTTTTATCATTAGCCAGTGGCCTTTCGAATGGTATACTTTTTTTTGCGAATATCCCATTAATGAGGTGCCAAAAATAGTTGGTGACCTTGAAAAAATGTAACCCTTGATAAAAAAATTTCTATGGCTGACCAATTACTGAAACTAGCTGACCTTTTATCACGAGTCAGTAGCCTTTCAATTGGTATACTTTTTTTGTGAATATCCCATACATGAGGTGCTAAAGGTTAGGAGCCGTCCTTAGAGGTATTGTCATCGATCCTCCTGCTGAACCGGAAGTCCAATCTTCCATAACTCTCCTCAAAAACAACAAAACAGGTGAACTTGATGGAGTACCAGCTGAAGCTGTATTCTTGAAAGCTGATCCCGTCAAAACGGCTAGTGTTCAACATCCGTTGATACAAACAAAACCTATCTCAGGTTCAGAAAGGATGGAGTGGTTGCTAAGCTGCAAAAGATAGTCGAATTGCAGCAATTGGCGTGGAATTACGGTTTTTTCCATTTTTCTAAAACTAAATGCAACTATTGTTCTCAAGTGGAAAATGCTAGAATAGAATCTACACTCAAGAGGCATCAAGTTGGCTTCCGCAACGGTAGATCGTTTGTCGACCATATCAGCTTTCCACACTATCACGAATCCCCCCCCCCCTAAGAAGTAAAGCTGTATACGCCTGCCTAACAATGCGAATGCAATATTGCGAATTCCATAAGCGGTATGATTTTTGTATGAACATTTAAATCTTCATTGTGCAGTAAATTGGTCGATCAAAGAATAATCTAGGGCGAATTCGTAATCGTCTGACTAACTTAGATCTGCAAAGTTTGTGTTCGTTAACAAAAATTGAAATCGGACTAAGCATGCCTGCAAAACAAAGTACGTTCGTAAACATCAAAAGTGTGTAGAAATCAAGTCGGCGAACGACAGTTTGTGCAGAAAAAAAAACATTCTGCTGAAAAAAAGTTTTCTCTGCTGAAAAACTAAAATTATAATTAAAACATGTAAGTAAAACATGGCTTGGAATTTAAGAAAGCATCTATGTATATGTACATATGTAAATATGATTCATTTGTTTCAGGAAAGACGATAAGAAGTGGACTTATGGGGATACCAGACTACTAATTTCCACTAGATTGGCCATGGAGGAGGAATTTACGGCCGGTAAAAAAAAAGTCAAGTTTTGTGGAGAAATGTATTGATGGACATCAAAAATACAAATCCCGATTTCGTCTTAACAAGAGAAGAAATAAAAAAAAATATGATAATTTAATCACCATATATAAAAGGATCAAGAGAAGAATTAAGGAATCAGGAAGAGGTGCCACGACGTGGGAATTCTTTGAAACTTTTGATGAAGTTAACGGGAAAAAACAAAATGTATCTCCCCCACAGGAATTTATTGCGGCTACTTCAGATTCCGATACAACTAACTTCGTAAATGAGCCTGATGTAGAGAGGACCGAGAGGGATACACAAATAGGCCCAACATCACCAAAGAAAAAAAAAATCAAAAAATCGAAATTTATTAGATTTTTTAAAAGAAGAAGCTGAGAAGGACGAGAAGAGGCATGCAGAAATGATGAGCATTGAAAAGGAGAAAATGAATATGGAACTTGAAAGACTGCAGCTACTGCGTGACCTTTTAAATAAACAATACAAAATATACCTAAATGAACATATGCAATCAAATTAATATTTCCGTCTATTTGTTTAAACTTAAATTCAGTGTCTTTAATTTTTGTTTAAATTGTTTTAACTAAAACTTAGTATGTACCTACCCATAAACATAATGTAAATTATGAATGAATGCAATGTTTTTATAATAAAAGAACAAGTTTATTTAAATAAATTTTAAAATATACATGCGATAATGGTTTTAAATTTTAATTCGTGAATCTGCTAAGGGCTGAACAATGCTGCCATTTTATCTCTTCTTTGTTTTGCTGCATTGTTTTCGTTTTCAGAGGCTCTGTTAATTTCTGGTGCGATAGTGTGGTTTTCAATGTTATCGTTGAGAGTGAATTCAGACTCATCCATATTTAATCCTTCTTTCTGAATGATTACATTGTGTAGAACAGCGCAAGCTATTACAATATACTTAAGATAGATGAGTTTTTTTATGTCAACGTATTTCAAAATCCGAAATTTGCCTTTAAGCCTTCCAAAAGCTTGCTCAATGGACACTCTAGAAGAGATGGGTACGTAATTGAATCTTTTTTGCAAAGGAGTGAGAAATCTATTATCACGGTAGGGAACAAGAAGGTACGTTTTCAAGGGGTATGCTGAATCTCCAAGGATTAAACCAGAACCCACTACAGCGGCAGAGTTAGTTGCACATTTTTTTTCCAATAGGGCTGTTCTCCCATACATGGGCATCATGACAGCTTCCAGGAAATCCGAAGAAAATATCTAGGAACTGTTGATTGTTGTCACAAATTGCCTGCAATATTGAAATGACCAAACAAAATTCCGAAATGTTCAATCAACTCACCTGAAGATTACTAGAACAGAATCCTTTTCTGTTGCAATAACTAGTCTTGTCATATGTTGGTGTTAGAATAGGTATATGACTTCCGTCTACACAACCTATAACAAATGGTATAGGATTTTGTCGCAAATTTATGAAATCTTCCATAATTTTCTCCCGTTCGCTTGCATTTGAAAGCCATTTAATGAACTTGCTCTTTAAACAAAACAATAGTTTAACAAGTATTATAAAATACTTAAAAGCCGATCCTCTGGCTTCGTTAAATAAATTGGATAGTTCTCGAAATGTAGAGCCATTTGCTAACTTCCATAATGTTAAGTACAAGGCCAACTTCAGCTGCAGCTTATGGCGCCCTGTTGATTTCTTTTGCCAAATATTTACTAAGTCATTCTTTATAAACTGTTGACGTAATTGGTATTTTTTAATTGAATGAACATTAATTAAACGTTAAATTACCTTAAAAGTATTTTTTGTCATTCTGAAATGGCCTTGAAATATATACATCATCAGGATATTTGTCTATCACTTTCAACATATTCGAAATTTTCGGTTATTTAACTCGTGCTTGACTGTTATTCCCCACTCCAAGGTTGGCTTTAATGAAGTTAAGAAAATAAACTTATCGAGTCACTTTCGGTAAAGGACAGAACAACGTCCGCCAGGCCAGCTAGTATCTGTATTTAATAAATTATAAGGTTTGTATTTCATTGTAATTTTTGTTAACGACTAAAAAAAAACTAAATATTAATTTTTAATACCAACAAACAAAAAATGAATAAGTTGCAGAAACTGTTTTTGTATAATTTTCCATTTTAATTGCCATGCTCAGGCTGACAAGTGAAGTACAGACGTACAATAAGAAGATGAAGAAATTTAAATATTAAAATATTGAAATTACTTCTGTTTTAAGTGGAGTGAATGAATAAAATTCAATTAAAAAGTACAAGTGACCTCAACTCCAGAAATTATTGTGTTTCGCCCAAGGTATAACAGTGGGCTCTTCAGTCAGTCTGTTATACCCTACTAAGACACAAATTTTGGTCGATGTTTACCGACTCTTATAAAAATCACAGCAAAAGATAGACGTACATATATACAGCTGCAGCTTTCTGAAAACAAATTCTATAGATACCACCAACTTTGTCTATTTATTACATTTTTGTCAGAATAGATCTGGAATATTTTCCTTTTGCATGCCATGCCATGCAGAACCAAACTCTTGCACAACATAGCTTCCTGGTATTTTCCTTATTTACCTCTTGAAAAGAAAAAAAAAAACGGCTGCATCCTTATTTTATGGGCGACTTTGTTTTCGCAACCACATTCATTCCCTCAAGCACCACAGCTTCATCTAGTCTCCAGCTGCTATCTACTTATATTATTTTGCTTCGTTACTCCAAAAACACCAACGCTTTTCATTTTTCATCGCAACAGGAGATGAGAAACTTTAGAAATAAGATGGGTGAGGTGAAGAGGTGCAACAGAAAAAGTGACAAATAGTTTGAATTTCTAAAAGACATTTTTATAGGTGACATGCTTTTGAATCATGAAGAGTAGTGTAAGTCTATTGTTTCCATAGAATAATGCATTCACCTTGGTCATATTTATATTGTTGGTCCTTCTTTGAAGCAATACAACACTAACACATATTTGGTGTTTTAATGCATGTTTAAAGGGTGTGGTTGAAGTACATATTTCAATACCTGAGTTGAGCATCATCCTTAGTTTTTTTTTTCGGTGCACATTGGATGGAATTTAGAAAAGACAATTATGTATCAAGAGAACTTATTTGGTTGAGAATTTAATTATTCGTGATGCCTTGATGCTTCGAAATGAGTTAAGCTTGTAGGATCTCAAAAAGAAGAGAGTTTCAGGATAAGAGCACTTTTTCAAAATGTTGTATTCCATGATATCTATTTTTTTTTTGGAATGTGAAAAGTGTAAATGATAGTGCAGGAATAAGTCGCACTGCTGAGTTAAGGATGAGCCGCTTGGGAAATAAATATTATATAATACGTACGTACACTTAATTGAAGTGAAATTAGTTGATTAGTTCTCAAGCAAGGTGGGACACTATTTCACAAACGTTGTTGAATGCTGCTGCACCACCTACGTCATACCGATGCCACCCACTCTGAAAACGGCCACTGCACTGCCACAATTTGGTACCAAATATTATACCATTCATATTCATACTTACCAAATGTCATATCCTGAAAGTTATATGAAGGGCAAATAAATAACGCACTGGAAATTTACAATTTGAAGGTTTTGGTTGTTTTATTTCGAAGTTTTTTAGAGCGATTATTTTGGACATTATTTAACCACTTCTTCCTCATCTCAATTTTAGTTGTGCGGCATCTCTGATGGCTTTCTGGAAATGTTGTCACTGGTTCGAAACACTTGATGCTGGCGGCGTAGAACCTCTTAAGAGGTTATTGGAGACTCCATTGGGGAAGGACAGGACCGACGTTAAACTTTCTCACAGCATTTCTTCGGTTTGGCTTGGCTCGAGATATCCGTAGCCATGCATTGGCTACAACAAGGTAATGGTCGGATGAGGATGATATTATTATTGTTGGTGACTTCAACCTTCCCCCGATTAATCTGGGAGCCATCCGGGGGTGAGCTTTATTTTGTATCGTCGAATAGAATCTCGGAAAAAGAAGTTTTGTGCACCGACCGACTTAACTCTTCTAATCTCGCTCAGATGAGTAGTGTTAAAAATTGTTTGCAGAGGCAATTAGATTTGATCTTCTCAACTGATGCGCACAATACTGAAGTCATGGAAAGTATTCATATTCTTTCTAAGATTGAAAATTTTCATCCACCAATTTCTCTTAAATTGCTTTCGGTTGTGATAATATATCTATATATATATAATATATATATATGTGATAATATCAGGGCCGTAGCTATAGCTTCTGGGGCCCCGGGGCAAAACAAATTCTGGGGCCCTATTTCTCGAGGAAAAATTCTAAATGTATTTTACATTAAAAAAAGGTTGGTATAGGTAAGTGCGTTCGAATGTCACGCTGGAGGTCTGGATTCGCTTCCCAGCCTCGTCCACCTAAAAACTAAAAAGTTTTTTTTTTTCAGGGCTACTGCCTCTTGCGAGGAATTGACAAATCCTCTAAGAGTATCACTTGTCACGAATAAGTGCTTCTCGTCTAGCCGTTCGGATTCGGCATAAAATTGTAGGTCCCTTCCATTCCTGTTGACAGGCGCACACAGGAATGGTTGCGAGTTGTTAGTCACTAGGCCCTGGTTCTTCACGAGCCGTTGTGCCACCCAAACTCATCGATTACTTTTCTTAAATCTATTTACCGTGCTCTCAGATTTTGAAATAACAGCAATGATACATTGCTTAGACTTTGTTGTTCTTTTGTGCTTCGCAAGTAATGTTTTATTAATTTCAGCGTTGAAAAAGATTCTTGCACTTTTGCTATGGTAACAGGATCAGTTAAAACCACTGTTAGAGCGGTGCATGCATCCGAATGGCTCAAACACAGTGAAGAATATTTAATGATCAAAAGAGTTGCCAATTCTTTAACATTTTTCATGGAACTTATGTCGTTCAAAAGTGTTGACCTGATCGAAAAAAACTGAGCAAAAAAATCAAATGATACAAACAAAAACGAAATATTACGCATATAAAAAACAAACCTAACATTTTTTTTTAACAAAATGCTCTATAACTTTTAAGCCATAGAAATGAGCGAAAAAAGTTACAAAACATAAATTTGCTACAAGTATGTATGCCATATATAATGGGTGATTTTTTAAAGAGGTTTAGAACTTAAAAAAAAAAAAAACACACAAAATTCGAAAAAATGAATGAAATATTTATTTGAATCGATAGTTTGAACCTTGCAATTTAATGTTTAAAGATAATTTCATGCAAATGTTGACCGCGGCTGCGTCTCAGGTAGCCCATCCGCTGAGTCCAATTTTGGCATACTCTTTCACACATATCGGCCGGTATCTCACGAATGAATGCATGGATGTTGGCTTCCAGTGCGTCAATCGAAGCGGGCTTGTCCCTATAGACATTAGCCTTGACATACCCCCACAAAAAATAGTCTAATGGTGTCAAATCGCACGATCTAGGCGGCCAATTGACCGGCCCGAAACGTGAAATTAACTGTTCACCAAACTCGCCTCACAATTGCGCCATTGTTTCGCGTGCTGTGTGGCATGTGGCACCGTCTTGTTGAAACCACATATCATGCAAGTCAAGAACTTCCATTTCGGGCAAAAAAAAGTTTGTTATCATCGCTCGGTAGCGTTCACCATTGACAGTAACGCTGCGATTCGCATCATCTTTGAAGAAATATGGCCCAATAATGCCGCCGGCCCATAAACCACACCAAACAGTGGCTTTTTCGGGATGCATTGGTAGCTGTTGCAATTCTTCTGGCTGATCTTCACTCCAAATGCGGCAATTTTGCTTATTTACGTACCCATTCAACCAAAAATGAGCCTCATCGCTGAACACAATTTTTCGATAAAAAAGCGGATCCTCAGCCAGCTTTCCAAGAGCCCATTCACCAAAAATTCGGCGTTGTGGTAGGTCGGCTGGCTTTAGTTCTTGCACCAGCTGTATCTTAAAAGGCTTTACGCCCAAATCCTTCCGCAAAATTTTCCACGTAGTGCTGTAACAAAGGCCTAACTGCTGGGAACGGCGCCGAATCGACATTTCGCGGTCTTCTGTCACACTAGCTGATACGGCCGCAATATTTTCTTCACTACGCACAGTACGTAAACGTGTTGGTGGTTTAATGTCCAACAAAGTAAATTTGGTGCGAAATTTGGTCACAATCTTCCGAATAGACTGCTCAGAAGGTCGAGAATGCCGACCATAAGATGGAAGCAGCGCAAGATGAACATTTCGAACCGAGCATGAATTTTGATAGTAAAATTCAATAATTTGCAAGCGTTGTTCATTTGTAAGACGATCCATGGTTAAATTGAAAACCAAACTGAAGCTGTTTGACAGTGACAGAAGGTACTAAACACACGTCAGCTGTCAAAACCAGTGTTGCCTTGCCAAAACAAACCAGCTAAAAAATCACCCGTGTTACATCCATGCCACAATTTAATTTGCCTGGACTACAAGTCTAATTGTGTATCTCAAGAACTTAGCGTGTTAGGGAATTTGTAGTAAGGCTCCAAATTTGCAGTGCAGATTATTTTGCATTCGAAGAAATTCTAGTTTCAAATTTTGAAGTCCTTTATTTGAAAAAATAAAAAATGTCATGCTGCCCTGCCAGCTTCACTGTGAAGTTAGCAGGGCAGTATGATATTTTTTTCAAATTGAGGACCTCAAAATTTGCAATTATAATTTCTTGAAATGCAAAATAAACTGCAAATTTGGAGCCTTACTTCAAGTCTCTAGCATGCTTGGTTCTCGAGATAGTGAAGTTAGTAAGTCACTCAAGCAGCAAAATGGGGAGTAGAAATGCAAAATAAATGCAAAAAAACTGCAAAAAATTGCGTTGGTCCTGCTACTCTAGGTGAAACTGCCCTGCCAACCCTACAGACGTCAAAACCATAACCTTACTACTTTTTTATTTCATATTTCACAATTTGTAAAATATTTGAGTTGTTATAACTTCACTGTCCCCATACAAACTGCTATACACACATCTCCACGTCCACTATTTTTGTTCAGGAAAATAAAACTTCCATTCCACGTCCCATGTATCATATATGATACACAGAATTTGTTTTGTCCTTCCGGTTCCCTGTCCCATGTATCATATATGAACACAAAACATATTTAATGAAATTAGCTTCACTGTCCCCATACAAATTGCTTAAAATCATCCCCCACGTCCAAATTTTTTTTTCTAGAAAAACCATTACTTATTGGTTATATTTAGTGTGGAATGTTTTTTTCGCCTAAATAATGAGTTCTTGTAGTTAAAAAATGTGTAAAGTTTTGTGTTCATATATGATACATGGACAGGGATCGAGAGGCACAAATTTTTGTTGAAAACATTAAAACAGAATCTTGTAGTGGAATAAAATTCAAGTATTTTTTACTATGGGAGGGGAGTCTATCTACCCCTTTATAGGTGGGAGGGGCATTTTGTTAATGACTTAGAATCAAAAAGATATTATTTAAAAACTATGGGTGCTCTTTGTTTTAATCATTTTTTTAATTCATTACATATCGTCCGTGTGTGCACGCATAACTTGAGAACGGATCATTCGATTTTATCAATTTTGGGTTTAATGAATTCGTATTGACTCAAGGAAGGACACTGCAGAAAAATCCCGGAAAATTGGAAATCCGGGAAGATCCTGTTTTTAGTGCATAACTCGAGAACGGATACTTCTACTTTCACGATTCTGTGCTGGTTGAATTCGTATTGTCTCAAGGAAGGACATATGATATTACCGGAAAATCCCGGAAAATTTCCAGAAAAACTGGAACGGGAAGTTCCTGTTTTTAGTACATACCTAACACCCGAAAGGATCGTTCGATTTTCACGATTTTAGGATTGATATGGGTTCGGGTTGGCCGAGGAAGGAATATGAAGGAATCAAATAAAATTTTTGGAAGGTCGTAAAACAGCACTGGTATTGCCGACCTGCAAGTTGATGAAGAAAAACATTTTAAAGAACTCTGCGATGGCTTATGCTTATATATCTAACGATTTGACATTGTGCATACTGGAAATTATTATTTTTTCATTATATTGACGAAATTAAGGCGGAACGATGTTCGCTGGGTTAGCTAGTATCTTTACAACTGCGATTGGTTTTCAGTGTTTCAATTAAAATTGATAAGGATATTGAACAAGCGTAAAATTTTGATAAAAGTTTAAATAAAAAAAAAAAATATTTTTTTTTTTTCAAACTGACTTTGAAAATTAATTTATTTAAAACTATTTGCTTATACAACCTTATTTAAATAGGAAATTAGAGAATAAGGTTTTGGCTTAAAAAAAGCTATAACACGACAATATAACTGTTTTAGTTTTTTTTCTGTTCGTATGTATTTTTTTTTAATATTATTTTTTTTCACACAAAAAGGATAGACGCTGCTTTGGAAACGGGGTTTTTTTCTTAAACATTTTTCCAACGTTTTTTGCAGTTTTGTTTGTGTGAAAATTAAGTTCTTATTCAGTTTTTTTCATATAATAAATTTGTTTTTATTTAACACAAGTTTGTGTATCATATATGATACGTGGGTCAGGGAAGCCGAAGTACAAGGAAAAATGTATGTATCATATATGATTCATGGGACGTGGGGTGGTGCTCTTTTTTTCTGAACAAACATAATGAACGTACAGATGTTTTTAAGGCAGTTTCTATGGGGACAGTAAAGCTAGTTTCATAAAATATGTTTTGTGTTCATATATGATACATGGGACAGAGAAGGCGAAGAATGCTGTGCTCATATATGATTAAGTTTGGCAAGTTTTTTTAAATCAAGATCTAAATGCTTCATGGATATTTTTTTCTGAATTAAAAAGTTTGCATAAAAAGCAACTCTATAAGAAAGTCACTCACTGCCACTTAGAATAGCTTCTTTGAACTATCTAAAATTGGTTATTTTAGCTAGGGCACCACAACGAATGTACCTAGAGTAATCACATCCCGCTAAGACAAATACTATTACCACAGCCTTCTATATAATTTCGGTTGTTTTGTTGTATTGAATTTAACCAACACTTTTAATGATTTTCATGAAGAAAACTTAACACCATATTCAACATCCACTCCACATACCTTAACATTTGACAGGGATGTCAAAAGTAGATACTTTAAGTCTTTTGGCACGAATTGCAAATGCTCAGTGTTAATTTTATTTAATTCTTTAATGACTTTCAAATTGCCATCGTTATTGTTTTTAGTGTCATAACACACCGATTCAAGTATTTTTATTCAAGAAAAATTTAGTCAGTGGAAAATGTCAATTCATTACAAGAGTATTTGATTTGATGCTTGAATTGATATGAATATGTATTGTATAATACATACACATCCAGTTACCCAGTTTTCATATTTATATAGCTTAACATTATTGTTATGCAGTCTAAAAAAGCAAAGGATTTTTACACAAAAGACGCAAGTCATAAATATAACATCGGTAGGTATACATATACTCATACTTTATTGCCTTCTTTATTATCCTTTTGGGTTTGCCAATGACAAGACAAGTTGTGTCTTCTGTGTTTTGTTTTCTAATGTGGCAAATGCATACTTTATAAGGTTTGTTCGGTTTTTGTTTGCTTCTACGGAATGACAACTTCCACGATTTTATGGCCCCTCAGCATCAGCAGCACAAGGATATGATCTTTTATTTTCGTTGTTAAAACGAAACAAATTGTGTGTTTGCTAATTTTATGTTTGTTTTTGTTTGCACTTAAAACAATACATTTTATTAAATTGTTCGTATTTATGTGGTTTATGTAAAATTCAGCAATAAGATATTTTCATCGTGGAATAAAATTTTCTTAAATTTACTTTCCATGTAAGCATTCCCTTTTGATGTGTATAATTTATTTTGTATCAAAAAAATTAGTTAGAGTGATGGTACAGAAAAGAGGGCTTTCATGAGCAACACCTAGCTCCTTTAATTACAATAAGTTCTGGAAATGGACCGTTTCATAACTCGTTTCACCTGTGGGCCTGTGGATCGTGGAAGAAAATACAATAGACTTAAATAGCAATAATAAATGTATGTTATTATGGATTCGTAAAAAATTTGAACTTGATGTTTTGATCAAACTTGATATTCCGATGATAGGGAAGATGAGATGGTTCCGTCTGTCTGGGCTTAAGTCCAAACGGTTCGATGGATTTTTTTTTTAACAAGAAAGAATCACTAAAAAAGACTCACTGAAAAAGACCAAATTGTACTGAGCTTAAATAAATAAAAGCAAACACACAAACTAAACAGACAATTTTATTAGCAATTACAAAAAAAAAACAACTTTAATTTGTTATAAATAGTTAGATAACATAAATTTGGAAGTCTGTGGGTGCTGTACGATCCGGGAAAGCTCTGATTGGTATCAACTTGGTGGTGCCCATTTTCGTAACTCTGTTTATTTTACCACCAAGTGGTAGCCATTGGGTACTGGTCTTAGGGCTGGCCACGAGACGAGAAAAGTCTCGGTCTCGAGACGAAACGAGACGAGACTGGCTTTTAAGCAACCAAAACGATACCGAGACGAAACTCTATATTTGAACCCAAATTAACAGACAGTCTAATAAATTGAAAAATCCATTTTTTAGTTAAATATTTATTTTCTTCTGCACGCATTCAAACTATTTCGTTCCAATAATCAACAAGTTGGCCGAAAATCGTATTTTTCGGAGACGAGACCAAGACGAGACTTAATTATACGAGACCGACACGAGAACGAGACGAGACTGAAAATTTTCGATTTTAACGAGACCGAGACGAGACTTACAAAAGTCGCGCAGAGTCTCGTCTCGTGGCCAGCCCTTACTGGTCTCGTGCATCCGGACTTGGCTTGCTAAACTAATAAGCATTAGTGTTGGGCAGAAGAAAATAGCAACACTATAATGCTCTACCTAAAATGGCTGGCTGAATCAATCTCATCAATAGCCTTGACGAGCCCATCAGAAGGATGACGTACGGCTGGCGGTGGGCGGAGGAATTCAAAACAGTGAATCAACGGTGTCACCAACAACATGGCAGATATAGGCCGATTGTTTCTACCAACGCACTCCCAGTGCATCGATGAGACGGCAGCTGAAGAATTCACTAGATGGAATCAACGGTGACGTCTGCAGTTCCAGTAAGGGTGAACTTTACTTGATGAACACCTTATATGAGCTAGTTGGGCATATTCGTAGCTCAGGCCTATAAGACTCTCCACTAAAAACACCCTTGTTACTGTTGTCGTTTCACCAAAACGACACGTCCCTGGAGGCGGCATTTAATGTTTAATTAAAACGAATTTTGTCGTAATTGTGAGATGTTTGGAGATTAGAGAGAATATCCAAGTTATGTAAGTGTCAGGTCCTCCAAGAAGGGGGTTGTGCGCCGGAGTAACTTCCCTACCATGTAAAAAAATATGGTTCTGAAACACAAAATAAGCCTCGGATATGGATGATTTTAATGATGACGACCATAGTGAACGAAACAAGGAAAACGAATTTAGGAACTGCACGTCATGTATTTATACAGAACACGTGCAGCCGAACATAGTGTTATCTCCAGCCATTTATGAAGTACGGTGGGATGGAGAGGGCATACGGAGACTGCAATCTATGACATACTACGGCAAGTGCTTCAAATAGCAGGTCAGCAGGATGCGGTTTTGTGATAAGGGGAAGACTGGGCAAGAATTCTTGGGCTTCCACAGTGTGAGCGACTGCCTGCGCACAAACCGCATCAGAGGCAAATTCAAGAACATAACGCTGATCGGTTCGATAGTCGGACGACCCCACCTGCACGACAAAACTTCCGGCAACGGATACAAGCTGGCAGACTTTGCGGCGTGATAAAATGTCATCATCTCAGGCACCTGTTTCCTACACCTCAATATCCACAAGGGGACTTGGCAGTTGCGTGATCAACGAACCGTCAATCAAATCGCCACGTTGCGATAGACGCAAAACATGCTTCCAGTATCTTGGATGTCCGAACGTTCCGAGGGGGCAATAAAAGCTCGGAACACTGCCTGGTGGTAGCTACTCTGTCAACAAGCCATCAGAAGTGGCGCCTCTGATGTGCTGGGTTTCACTAGGCGACCCCAACGAAACTCCTGCTTCGATGAAGAGTGCCGGCTCGCACATGCAGCTAAGGACGAGGAATACCAGGCAATGCAGCGGACTCAAACAAGAGCTGCTGAGAGAGTAGCTCGTGAGCTCTACGAGGAATGCCGAGTTCACATGAGGAAAAAGAGAGAACACGAGAAGCGGGCGGTCGACTCTACTGAGAGTTATAGCGGCAAGGGTGATGTTCGAACATTTTATCAAAGGGCGAAACGATCCACCCAAGGATACAAAGCCAGAACGGAAGCCTGCCGAGATGAGACAGGTGATATGGTAGTAGATGCACAGTCAGTCTAGACTGTTTTACAGCGAAAACAGCCAAGATACCACTAGTAGTCAAAACACTCCGTTCAACTTGGACAATGATGGCCAACAGTTCCTTCTACCCGACCTAACCGAAGTGCGGCTGGCGACATCCAAACTTAAGTCGTACAAGGCTGCTAATCAGGATGGCTTACCAGCCGAACTATTTAAATCAGCGGGAGATGAATTGGTTAGGAGCAAACACCAGCTCATCTGCAAAAATACCAATCGCAAAATGACATCAGTTCAGAGATCAAACGATAAAAACTACTCTTGCCATCCGCTGTTTCTTCGGCCTATGAAAGCATTAAAGTAGTAAGAGGCCCTCTTTTAGAGAACCAACGAGACTTTATACAAGAGAGGAAGATTATTCGTGTGATTTTGGTCCGGTATGTATCGAAGTAGTGTGGAGGAGCAGATTCAACGACGAGCTTTACGGGATATACAGCGACATTGACCTGTTAAAAGCTGAAAATATAGCGGCTGGGATGGCTGGGGCATGTGGAGCGTTTGGGCAGCAATGCACCTGCCCGACGAAACTTCGAATCCAACCCCGAAGTTGTATACGCAGCAGAGAAAGAACACATAATAGGTGGTGCGTATAAGTGTAGAACTTCCTCAACCAGCTTGGTGTGTGCAACTGGAAGCCAGCCACTAGCTTGAGACAGAACTGTCTGTAAGGGCTTGTTGGTTGATGCCGTAGTACCTGGGCTTTAAGCGCCATTTTAAGTAAAGTAAAGTAAGTTCGGCCAACTATTTAACAATATTTTCGAGTCAGGCACCTACAGTTCGGCCTTACGTTACCGTAGAACTGTCAAAATAATCATTATTTGATATTATAATGTGATTATTTCGCTTATTTTAACAGATTTAAGTTGTCTTGCTGACGCAAGGAAGAGCTGTAGATCTCTGACAAGTGTCAAATAATGTCAATGGCACCATCCCCTAAGACATAGACATATCAAAAATTCAGCTTTATGCAACTTAAACACAATATTGTCCCCGGATTCCAGATTCTCAGTTTGTATTTGTCCTTAGATATCATAGTATAATATGTCAAAAGAAAAAATCGTTGCTCTAGTAAAACAGCGTAACGTCTTGCAGCCCTGGGCTCTCACTCTATAAGAATTATTTCCATAAAATTAATTCTCTAGAATTCAGGCCATTTAAAACTTTACAAATATTGTTTTTTTTTTTTTTTAATTCAAGTGATTTCAGCTTAATTCGTTGTAATAAATAATTTTCTTACAAAAAATCCAATTCATAATATTTCAATTTGATTTGTATTTCAAGATAAAAATTTATTCCCAACAGCCAATAACTGATACACCGACTTTTCCATCTACCTATACAAATTTACTTATATACCTTTTGAAAAAGATCCAACAATTGCAGAGATAATTCAAAAACCGTTTTCCACTTTGGAAAATAATTCGAAAGCTTTATATCATTTTCCCAGCTCTTAGGCAGAATTTAATTCAATCAATTAGCAGCCACCCTCGTTGATATCGAACCATCAGGACTGATGTGCGTCGTCGTCGTTGTCACCTTGTCATCCATTGACGAATGACGATGTTTCCAAAAGATAAAATTGAAAAACCCTCTTTGAACATAAAAATACAACTTTTTTCCCCTCTACTTTCGTTTAATTTGCGATTATTCAATTTCAATATTGAACTTGCTTGTAAATCAAATCAAATTAGATGCACTCGAATAGTGCTTGTGCTTTAGCACAAGCAAACTAACTTTGTCAGCTCAGCAAAGCAACCGAACAAAGTTGAGGCACTATTGTCGGTGACCGCAATGATTCACTTTTTGAATCTGGAATTCAATTGTACCCCACACGAATGGCTTTCGCAGTGAGAGGAGAGTTCAGCAGGACCACAGTTATAGTCACCAAGGATATTACATCAGCCAGGAGGAACTTCGTTAACCAAAACTACCCGACAAAACTTTTATTTTTAATTTTTGTTTTGCTAAGTTTGTTGTTGCTGGTATCTGCCCCCACGATTCCATGCCTCCACGCCCATAGCCCACAGCCCACACCCACAGCCATCAGGAAGAGGATATAGTATAAAGTGAATCTCTGACTTGAGGACTAAAATAAGTTACTATACCTATTATGCAAAATACCAGGAAGGACGACTTAATGAAGAAGTTGAAGGAAACTATTCATCGGATGAGTTCAAGGACAGAAGTGAAAAATACGTCAATCGGCCTCTGATGGTCCACTGATTTGCTGAGTGGGTTAAGGGATTGCTGGAGATTTTGCGAATATAAAATACCAACAATTATCTATCACTATAGATAGCTATAGTAGATATAGAGGAAGGTCCAACAAAATGGCAATGAATTTTTCGTTTTGCTCTTTGTTTGCTGGAAACTGGAATGTTGCAATTTTATATGAGAAATGATAAAACATTCATTTGAGATTTGACCCTAGGGATATTCCATCGAATTAATTTTGTTTCTTGAAATTGAAATAGACTGTCTTCTGGAATTGACAAATTATTTATATCGATGGCAAGAAACGAAATGAAAAGAGAAATAATTCATGGTATAAGAGAAAGTTATTTAAATTTTTGAACATCACCCTTTTCTTTCAATTAAAATCCTAGAACTTTAGAATAATTATAACTTGACTTATACATAGTATATCTTTATCTACGTAAGGGAAAGATTTATCACTTGATACCTTAAAGCACTAAAGGGCACAATTTTGAATTTTTACAAAAATATCGAACCAATCAATAATTCTGCTTATCTGTCTATGGAAGTATGTATATCTTCTTGGCCCATCTTCTTTGGACCATCTTAAATTTTGTGTATAAAGGGCTTTTCAATAAATAGGGTAAGACACCCAGTGACCGACACCCATAAGAGAAATTTTGAGTTTGAGGGTAAGACACCCAGTGACCGACACCCTTAAGAGAAATTTTGAGTTTGAAAATTCATAGCTATTCTTCCGCGCACCGATTTTAATGTTTCTTATATGTTATTATACTGTTAATAATTTTCTGTTATAATATTAAAGAAAAAAAAATTGTAACTAATTCCAAAAATAAATAAAACACAAAATTGTAATACCTTACCACTTTTTTAGTTACGGACACCTTATTTTCAGTAGGCGACACCCATAAAATATTAGTTATGGACACCCTTTTTCTGTAGGCTTTTCACAATAAACTATAAAAGGGGTTTTCGGCAACAAGATTACCATAAAATCGAAAACCGCTCAAATTGACAAGTTTTAATTTGACATTTTAATTGTTTTGATACCCAGAAAGTTCATAAAAGCATCTGCACAATTATTGTTTGTACTTAAGGGGAAAAATTGTTCATAAAATAATCTTTTAAGGGGTTCACACGGTAAATATATATAGAACTTTCGTGGCCCCAAATGGATCTTGGAGGCCTCTGGAGCTATGTTGCAGGCCCCTTATCATATCTTTAAAGAATATAGAGCTCAGTTGGCATCCTATTTAACTCTATTGGAGGCTTCTACACTTTTACAGCTCTATTGGAGGGCCTAGAGCTCTGTTGGATGCCTTTACAGCTCTGTTATAATCCCTAGAGCTTATTTGGCGAGCTTGATGGTCCCTAGAGCTCTATTTGAGGCCTTGACACTCTACATCTCTGTTGGAGGCCCTACCATGAATATTGAGTTAATAGGGCCCAAAGTTAGTATGTGCAACTTATCACTAAGTAAAGGTACTTGAAGACTTCGGAATGCATTCCACGCGGTGTGATAGCAAACACCATGGTTATTTTTGGTGGTTATTCGAGATGTCCTTCATGCAACTCTTAGCCAACAAGCACGAGCAATCAAATGGAACATGTTTTACTTTCTGCAACATCTCGACTACTCGGACAGTGTTTGTTTGCTTTCAGAAAACATCGACATATAAAAGGAGCAATCTGGAAATTGAAACAAATAGATAAAGTCGGGCTGATGATAAACACCGGAAAAAGGAAGATCCTCAAAATGTCTGGTAGCTGTGCTCAAGTTGACTTTGCGGTACAACAGGTTAAGGTGGTGAAAGAATTTCTGTACTCTGGAAGCGTTGTCTCAAAAAATAATTTTGTGCCACAGAAATAGTGCTTTCGGCATGCTGTCAAAAGTTTGGAGCAGCAAACAGGGAGAACGTGGAAAGTGACCACCTCTGTCACAACAAAAAAGACAACTTTCTTAGCCAGGTCTTTAAAACATCCTCCGGATTTTCAGGCCGAATACCATCTTTAACCAAGGACTCTATAGGAAAACAAGTCAAAATTATTTCGGCGACGTTATTCGCAGAAGGAAGAGTGGATTAGTCATACCCTATGTCGTGGTGAAGATTCTATCTCAAGACACGCAAAGGAGTGGGATCCTCTTACCCAAGATGGCAGAGGCCATAGAAAAGCTTGGCATAGAACACTTATTCATTGAACAAGGTACGAAAATAGTTTACAGTGCCACAATGTAAGGCTGCGTATGTAGAAAGAAACAGCTTTCAATATTTTTCTTATGTTGTTCGGAATGGCCACGATCTCTGCTGTTTCGTATCCTTAGATGATGTTAAAGCAGTTGTTCATAATGATTGTTAGAAAATATCATTACTGCATGTGGCAGCCCTTATAGGATTTAATTGGAGACATTACTACTACATCTTCCAGTTTGCGTTGGGTCACTTGCTAGGTTGTGTTCACCAAAAATGTCTCATTCAGTACTTGCTGGATGGATGCCTCGACTTCGTTCAGAAATGTGGAATCATTTGGTGTGAAGTTTCACTCGAAGAAGTCGGCGACCGCTTCCACTTTGTTCTGTGTTGAATGTTGATGTTTTTTCAATACTGTTTTGACTGAATTGGGCCTGTTGACGCTGAGACTCTTTTGTCTCAACTTTATTTTGCTGTTGCATACTGAATGTATTTGCGAAGTGCTTTCGATATAGAAATACCTACACTTATTTTGAGGTAGGTCGCGATTAGATTCAGTATGCATTTTGATTATAATACACATTAGGGGTTTATTCCGTTTGTTCGTGAACATACTCTCCCTTGTTGAATGATGTACATTCAAAAAATGAAATATTTAAGTTTTACAAATTGAATACATGTTGTTACTTGATGATATAAGCCGTGTTTTTTGAAAGAGTGACTAGTTCTACACGGGAAACACAAGCTAATTTCTTTAACATAATTTGTTTTGTTATTGTTTTGCGTGTAAATGTTTGCTGAGTTGCTAGTCACTCTCTCAAAAAACTCGGCTATAATAATATTTGAATTTTCAAACCTTTTTAAACGTGTCTTCATCTTATTCATTTAACCGGCAATTGTCATGATCTCAAGGGGAACCACAACTCTCCCACCCAACTGCTTCACCTGGGGTTCCACTTGTGGGGTTCGCCGGGTTGACCTCAGAAAACTTCGACAGGCCTCCCGGTCTTGGATTGTTCTACGTCTAAGGCCAAGTAAATACAGGTGTCGTTGCATTTGCTTTATCCAGGAGTTTTTGCGCCTGCCTTTCTTTCTAGTGTTGGAACGTCTTGTGCTATTGCCTTTCGAACTTGGTTCTCATGGCATCTTCTTTGTACAAGACAGTAACCAGCTAAGTTGGTCATTCTGTATTTTGTCCGAGATGGTATTTTTGACGTGTAGGCTTCCTCGGATTCTCTTGCTTCTAATTCGATCACGCTTTTTCACTCCTGCTGTTATGCGAAGCATCTTCATTTCAGCTGCTGTCAATTTACTCTCATACTACTTGTACATTGTCCAACACTGTGAACCATATGTAAGCGCTGGAAGAACAACTGCCGTGTAGAGATTTCCTTTCAGCTTAGGGGGAAATTTTTCTATCACAGAAGATGGCAGAGTTTTCCCGCCACTTTATCCACCAAAAGCTTAAGCGATGTTTGATGTCGCCATCACAAGATCCTTCGCTATTGATCATTGATCCAAGATATTTAAACTTTTCGCACTTGGGAAGCACTGTTCCATTCAATAAGATGTCCGAAATAGGCCTGTGTGATTAGAAAATGGACAGCATAGGTATTTGGTCTTTTTCGCGCTAGTATCCATTTCTCTCCAGAACATCCACACATACATCAAGCGCTCGTTGCAAGGACACAGGATCTTCAGTTATGATGGCTCTATCGTCGGCAAAGAATAACTACTGATTCACTTTGGGGCCCGTCACCTTATCCTCAAGCAGAAAGTCAAGGACAGTAATAAAGAGCAAAGAACTCAAGACGCTTCCCTGATGCACACCTAGTCTAATTGGGAACTCTTCGGTGATTCCTGCGGGGCATCTTACCTTTGTTTTAACTTGCTCGTATATGTCCATGATCATCCGCATGTAGACTTCCGAAACTCCTTGTTGCCTAAGTGCAACCCATATCAGATCTCGTGGTTGTCTGTCGAATGCTTTTTCAAAATCAACCAATACAATATGCAAACCTCTTGAGGAATACCGATATTTTTCCATTCTGATTCTTAAACTCTAAATAGCATATGTAGTTGATTTACCCGAAACAAACCAGCACTGGTTATCAGATAGCCGTATTATTTATCGTAGGCGGCCATCCAATATACGCTCATACGCTCAACGATCTTCATGGTGTGTGACATCAGCTTGATCGAACGGTAGCTGTCGCAATTTCGTGTATCACCCTTCCCCTTGCAGACTGGAAGAAGGTAACTTTAAACCTTTTTAAATTTGTTATATAAAAAATAGTTATATTTTATCAAAACAAGCTAATTTAGAAATTGTACTTGTTGAAACTTTAATTATACAAAATTATTATATTTTATCAAAAAAAAAAAAAAAATTAGAAATTGTACATGAAGATACTTTAATTTAATTTCCAGACAAAAAATAATTATAATTTCTTTAGTTGATATAATTTACATAGTTAAATTTTAACGTTGCGTTGTTCCGAAGGTAGGCTTAGCCTTGTCCGTGTTCATGGGATAGGGATAGGGCTCTGTCTCGGGGTTCGTCTGAGGTCCAAGCGATCTGTAGACGTTCTTGTTTTCCAGTGCATACCAGATAATGATACATGGTACCAGTAAGATAAGTACTATGTATCCTACAGAATACTGATGAATGTCGTGATTTCTTAGTTTGTTGGATGCTTCGACGAGTATTTGATTTTCCCCGTTTTCAAATTAAATGATGATTTTGCTAGAACAAGGTAATTTTCCACTGCTTTATTTGCCAAGTTGGTCAGTTTGGTGTATGAGGCCTTTGTATTGCTTGTGTAAATCGAATGCCCTTGCAACGTTAATTCGTCTTGCTTTGATGACACAATTTGGCTGAATTTTAAGAAGTCCTGATCCCTCCAAATAGATTGAGTATATATCGTTGCCGCATAGAGCATTGATGGTAGTCTTGTTTTTGAGTGCATAAATCCATTCATTTGGATATATAATAAAGTATAGTATTGGTCATGATGTTGACTGACAATCAAATATGGTGTTATGGTTCGATTGCTTCGAAGTATCCTTTAGTAAATATTGGTAAAGGTATCATTCCGGCTTTTAAGGCTCATAACTCATAAGCTTGTATAACTGCAAATGTTCCAATGATTCTACTGGTAATCGCAGCGAAGAGGGGATGTGTCCCCCTATAATCAGCATTTCTTTGCTTAGTTGTTGTGGGAATAGGAAAAGTGGATTGATATTTGGACCGATTTTCCTCAAATATGGTGTGAAGCATTTTTATGTGATTCCCTAGAAGATAATTTCGAATTATTGTTTTAGCTAATTAAGAACGGGAAGCTGCCATACAACGATGTTGGTCTTATTAAGTTTTCTCAAAAACGACTCTAACGATTTTGATTTAATTTCATACACGTAATTTTAGGGACATTTTTAATAATACTGCATACCACGTTTTGACCAAAAAAATCGAATAATGGAAATAAAGTTGAACGCTTTTGTGCAAAAATTTAATTTTTTTATACTTGTTTAGGTATAACGAGATATGCAGTCATTGGGATGGTAGATTATATTACTATTTCAAATCAGTAGCTACTTCTTAGTTAGTTTAAAAATATTACATTTAAAATAAGCATGAATAATTTTCTTTTACAAAAAAACTAAAAATTTTTTTTTTTTTTTTTTTTAACTTTTTTTCAATTTATTTTGTATTAAATCAAAACAAAATAGAAAACTGCTATTTTAACATGTTTTTATTATTTCCTCGTTAGCAATTTAAAATTATTATCAAACTATTACTACTATATCTAAACCGCCAATGACTATACTCTGTTCAGTTTGTATTTTCAGTACAGGCCTTATGGGAGAGCTTTTCAAACATCCACTTGCTGGCTGGTGTTTGTATTGCACTCAACTTAAGAAATTTCCTGTGAAATAAAAAAACAGAACCCTGATTTCCATTGAAATTGTTTTTGTAATATTCCACAAACCCACGTACATCCCATCAGGACTAAGGAGACTGAAACAAAAAAGAACAAAATACACAAATTTGCCTCTCGCTCGCCTAAGTGTTTATTAAAAACAAAAACAACACATTGATTCAGAGTTCCCACACGGAAATTCAGACATTGGATGGAAATTCTAATACCTTTTTCTTTGGTTTTTGCTATGTAGCTTTCAGAGTTATAGCTTTATAATAGCTTTTCAGAGCATTATATTTTATGTATGTGTGTTAGTAGTTGTCACTTCGTGTTTTTCTGCTTACATCTTTTCGTTTAATTTTTGTTTTTCTGAATAAAATGCTACTATACAATATTTGGTGGGTATTTTTTTTTTTTTAAGGAAGAATTATTATTTGAGAAAGTTTTTGATCGGTTCATTAATTTATTGCAATTTGAATTAAAATATTTTTTTTCTTCATGAAAATAAAAGCTTTCGTGTTTATTGTAATATTTTACCAAGGGTTCATAAAATAAAATTTGTTTCCTTTCTAAAAATTCTAATAAGGCAATACTAATCCTTTCTCCTGAAATATATCTTGTAATCTTATCTAACCTAATCCTTAAAAGTCATAGAAAATTAAGCATACAAAACACAAACAAAGCAATAAGTCTTTAAAGAACAATTAAACGTTGTTTGGTTTTTATTTATATGAAAAACGCAACAGTATACGAGTATACCTGGAAAACCCCATATAAAAAAACACCTTTTTTATTTTAACCTGACCTGCGTGCATTCAAAAAACTGCGGGCTTATCGCCTACTATCTTACCTCTGGTGATGTGGAAAAAGATAGATTTTTTTTTTTTTTTTTTTTTGTATTTAAATTAATTTTTTTTAGATTTAGTTTACGATCTACATTTTTTTTTTTTTTTGAAATCTAAATTAGCAGTTGGTAACCCTACGGACATTTAAATGAGAGAGAAGAGAGAAATATGCCAATTAATAATGCGCGATACGGCAACCATGGAAAATGCAAATGCAAAATATAGCTTATTGAAATCCATAAAAGTAAGGGTGAGAGGCAAGCACCCTATCTTCCCTGTACTGAAAATACGAACTGAACAGAGTATAGCTACATTTTAGTGCTTATTTACGAGATCAAGTTGGTGCGATCCAGTCGTGCATATTTTGGTTAGCATAAGAAGATGAAGAAATTTAAATATTAAAATATTGAAATAATTTCTGTTTTAGGTGGAGCGAATGAATAAAATTCAATTAAAAAGTACAAGTGACCTCAACTCCAGAAATAATTGTGTTTCGCCCAAGGTATAACAGTGGGCTCTTCAGTCAGTCTGTTATACCCTGCTAAGACACACATTTTGGTCGATGTTTACCGACTCTTATAAAAATCAAAGCAAAAAGATACTGGGTGCACGAATTTAAACAAATTCCCCTAGAATAATAAAATTCACAGTATCTTTTTGCTGTGATTTTTATAAGAGTCGGCAAACATCGACCAAAATGTGTGTCTTAGCAGGGTATAACAGACTGACTGAAGAGCCCACTGTTATACCTTGGGCGAAACACAATTATTTCTGGAGTTGAGGTCACTTGTACTTTTTAATTGTATTTTGGTTAGCTACTAATTTCCCTATGCTATATGACTACTAAATGTACACACCAATAACCTTCCGTGCCGGAAAATCCTTATCTAAGTTTCCACATGACGGCCAGTGTAATTGAAGAAGACCGAAACTCCAGATGGAAAATGATCTCTATCAACTTGGTTTGTGACAACATCTCGTCAAGTACTAAGACGAAACCCTGCTAATTAAGGATAAGGATAAGGTCAGAAGATGGAAGGAACACTTTGCCACCGTACTTAACAATCTCGACGGTAGTGAAAGTGTACTGGCCTCGAACCCAAATGAGCAATCCGCAGAAACAAGTTAGCCTATTCCCACTGCATCCATCATGTCTTGTATTTCGTTCCAAAAAAATAAATCTATCTTTCCTGTGATAATCAGTGTCGCTGTGTATTAGGCCCTACACTTATTTGATGTATTACCTCGTCCAGTTACCGTAACAAGTAATTTATCACTAATGTTGGTTTACATTTATTTCAAAAAGTTTTTGATATTGTTTAATGATCAAAATGTTTCCAAAATTCTTTTCAAAAGTAATTTAAGTTATCTCGACAACAAAAATTGAATGGTTTGTGCTATTTAAAATATTTACCTAAGTAAATAATTTTTCAAAATTACAAGCACTTGCGGAATTTCAAAGTAACTTTTTTTCTTCTTGTCTAGACGTAATAAATCAAACCGATAGGAGTGTTCTTCCTTTTTTTTCTCTTCAGCAAAGTTTTATTAACTTTTTAAAGGTGACAAAGGTTTCTTGAAATTCAAAACAACATATTATATATTCATTACCAATACAAAGTGACATCATCATCTAGATAAATCGAGGGTAGGAATACCTGGGTGCCTAGCTTTCTAATAGACATAATAATATACTTTGTTTGTACTCATCAATCGTAAAATAAATAACATTTCTTAGAATGTCCTTAACGTTTAACTTTGTGAGAAAAATCAATTTTCTTATCAAACTCAAGAAACCTGTAATGATATTTTTTTATGATAGATACTAAATCAGTCGATGCAATGCGACCCCATGTAGATACTGAGTAAAGAGACTCGATTTACAGGTGCTCGTCTTTCCTCAGTGACGCAACTTTTTTGATTTCCAAATGGTGGCATGATTAGAAAGTTCGACTCCGATAAGAAATATATATCACGAATATCACGAAAGAGTGGATAGACGAAGCAGTAAAATACACTTTAAAAAGCAATAAGGAAACGTCACCAAGTAGTGTCCTGATGCATCGCGAATACCTGAAGAGAATTTTTAAGGAATTTGTAACCCAACTTTTTTTAAGCGATTGGTCGGTTAACTAGGATTTTCTAGGCGAAAGTAAATGGTGATAGAAAAATGATTTAAAGCTCGTAATGTCATAATCATAATGTAATAGGATATTTTGTTATATTAAATTAGGTATTTCTCTTAACCATTTAAGGTATAAAACTGCAAGAAATAAATTGGAGATGAAATTATAATGATGCCACTGCCACACATACGAGTACGTATATCGTTCTCTATATAGAACATAGCTTGTTTTGGATTTGAGGAAAAAAAATGTGCGTGGTTCGTAGTATCCTTCTTAAAAAACATCCTCCGGCAATTTATTTTTGCCTCAAAATTGAAGTTCAACTTTCCAAGAATTTATGTATTCATTTCACAAACACAATTCGTTATGAATAATCCTACTTGTACGTAAACTGTGTGTGTGTGTGTTCACAAATATAATTTTTCTAACAAAAGTAACAAAAACTCCAGTCTTCCAGCTAAACTCGGTTTTATTTCATACAAAAGCATTATGTACATATGTATATCTAGGCAGTAGCGGATCTATGATTTGCTGGGGGGGGGCGGGGGCTTGGAGATCCAGGTTTGAGACAAAAATGAAAATGATATCTTCGAGGTCTTACTGGCAAAAGCTGAAGTGTTTTCACAGTATGAGCCCTCCGGAGATCTTTTTTGATGATCGTTATTTGTGAACTAGCCAGATCAACTAGTATGGAGTTGGTATCTGTTTTGTACGAACTGTCACTGAAAAGCTAAGAAAACAATATTTTGCCGATTGATAATTAAAATGAGAAAGATTGAAGACTTTTAGTCGGACATAAGAAAAAGCTGCTCTAAAAAATAGCATGGGCCTAATTGTGAGGTCCGTCAATCTGCGTCGTACACAACGGAAATTAAAAACTCTATAATGAAGCAGAAATTAGGAGGTATTTAGAGTCTCATTTGGGACCCCAAACCGGACGGAGCAATTAAATGCCTTTCCACTGAAACGCGTGGACGACCCAGCTTGACGTCAAGTTGCGTCGTCCACACCTTCAGATACAAAAAATTCTAATGATGCAGGAATTAAGCGCTTTTTAGGTGCCCATACATTACCCCAATCGGGGTGGAGCACTTCAATGCATTCCCACTGAAACCCGTGAACGAAGCATCTTGACGTCAAGCTGGGTCGTCCACAGGTTTCGGTGAGAAGGCATTTAAAAGCTCCGCCTGGATTGGGTTAATGAGCCCCTAAATAGCGCCTAATTCCTGCATCATAAGAATTTTATAAGTAAGTAATTAAGTAAGTAATGTTGTTTATTTCACTTTATCTATACATTAAATTATTTATTATATTATTATGATTTTATTCAATTTTAATAGAATTAATAATAATTTAATTTAACAAATGTGTTATTATTTCTTTAAACAAAAAGTTCAACAATGAATTTTGTCGTCTGTCGCAATCAACACATTTTTTTTTTTCTAAATACTTCCCTAGATTTATAATTATTTTATAGGCAAAAATATAATTAAGTTACGCTCCAAATTCTAGTTGTTAGATTCATTTATGAGTTGTTGACGATAATTCAGTACTATTTGTAAGTATTTAATGATGCCGTTCCAATCGTTTATTCCATTTAAAAAATCTATTATAGTGTTCATATGAAGTTAACCATTTCCTAATGTCTCTCGGCGACAGTGTTGCCAGAAAATATTTTCTAAAATCGGGAGATTACCACATTAGAAATCGGTGTAAATCGGGGACATTTTTTAACCTTACAACTCATGACAAAGATTAGCTTTTTGTCAATTTTTTCTGAATGTTTTTTAACATTGAAAATAGGCTCGTTTTGCACAAATTATGGTGTTACCAAGATTAATAAAGTACAAATGAATACAAATGAAAATGAACTTAAGCGTAGTTGGGGCATTTTGCCAAAAATGTGGTTGGTGTTACCACAGAAGCTACCAACAAAATTAAAATGAACATCGCATGGTATCGAATTGTTGGTTGGGTGGATGTGTCGTGCTTGTTCAATTTCCTTGTGCTACCAAAGAAGAGAATGAAAGAATGAAAATAAAATATGACAGAAATAATGAGCTATATGTTTGTAGGTCTTCTATTGACTGCAGGCAGAGCACTACTACAGTACAGCTGAGTATCGAATTTTCGGTTGGTATGTTGTTTACAGTCACAGTGCGTGTTTACAGAGTGTTGTGGGTAGGAAAAGCACACAGGATAGGTACCTACTACAGTAGAATTTACAAAAATTTTGAACCTATTTACTATCACGTCTATAATAATAAATGTAACTTTCCTACAAAAAAATAACTTTTTTACAAAAAAATTAATAACTTATTTCCAAAAAAAAAATGCTTTTCTACAAAAAAATTTACGTTTTTACAAAATATAAAAAATAACTTTTTTAGTTTGTCAACTAAATTTTATACATATTTGCACTCAGCCCTGACCAGTAGCGGTTCTAGGAATTGGCTGTGGGGGGGGCTTGGAGTTTGGAGATTCAGTTTGAGACCTTAAGTAATAAAACTTGCTTGTTCTAAGATCAATTTTATAATTTATAACAAATAATAGAGATCAGTTTAGGTTAAATGAAAGACCGTACTCAACTTCAGACGAACTACACTTCACGACAACGCGGCAAAACATTATTTTTTATGAAATTTTAGGAGCTATATCGCACAAAGCGGCAACTGAACTTCATAAAAATTCATACGAAGTCGTGTGAGTCTAGTTCCGATGCAGTGCAATTCCGGCGAGTGCGGCCTAACCTTCAAGGATCAAGTATTTTTTTGTGAAAAAGATATATGGTGATTCATGTGTCGTTATATAAAAGACGTCGAATTTTGACATTCACACTTTTCCTTTAATGATATCCGTTTTTTTTTGAGCATTTATATCCGCTCCTGTCGCGCTTTAAAATGTTTTCAATACAAAGTACAATAACAATTATTCATAATTGCTGTAGCGGAGACAGAAACAAATTCAAAGGCCACCAAAAGATGATAGTATCTGGTATAACTAGGTATTGTTGTTCGTACTCGCAAAAGCTCATATACTTTGACACGGTATCAGTCCTCTGAGATCTCATTTTTCCTAAATTAGTCAAATCAACGAAACTATTTTGTTCAAACTGACACTTTAGGACATAAGGCAAAGCTGCTCTAAGAAATAAGTAAGTATGTAAGTAAGTAAGTAAGTAAAGAATTCATTTATTGACAATTTAAATTTGTTACATTTACATAGATTTTTATGAATTATTTTAAGCTTTGGCTTAGCCGTCAGCTCAGCTCTAAGAAATAAGCCGCGGCCCAATTCTGCCAGCGTGAATGAATTTTCGTGTATACGCTGCATACACTTTATATTCATGCTAAAAAAATATGTCGACAAATTCGCACGTCACTCGAGAGCCTAGAGGGATTGCAAATATTCATTTGCTTTTGCATGATTTTCTGAGCGCGCACAGAGAAAACTCACGCTTTTGAAATTTGGCTCCTTGACTAGAGAATTTGTGTACAATTTCCTAGTACAAAAATGTTTTGTATGTAAAACTGCCTTCGACATTTCAAATTTTGAAAACGTAAACCGAAAAATCTCTTAGCGCAGCCAAGGCCGTAAGAAAGAATTTCTGTTGTATTAAACATTTACACTTAAGTTGACATTCCGTTGTTCTCCAATGGTTTAAGCCTCAACTGCGTTTCTTTCGGTAAATTAGCTTTATTTTTAGTGTAAACAGTTGGGGCATTTGACACGTTAATGTTAAGCCCCGACCATTTTTTATCTCTTTTTACTTATCTCTTCAAGTCTTAGCCCCAACTTCGTACTTTGACAGTCCCTAGACTTGAGCCCCCCAAAACTCTCTGGAATTAGGTTAGTTTTAAGGGAAAACCGTGGCTAGGTTTTTTGTCCAAAATTCTCAGTCCTTATTGTTCCAAAGCTGGTTTTTTCGTCCCAATTTTCTAGGTTTTATTTGTCGTGGCATGAAACATGTCCATATTCATAGCCCCAAATTTGGTTATTATCCTATTCGCTTCAGGCTCTAGCCCCAATCTTAAGGCTTAGAAAAAAAATTACATAACTTGACGTATGTAAATAGTTCAGCCCCAACCACGTTATTTTGTCCATCAAATTTCATATCTTAACTATATTTTAGACGGAATATAAAATTCTACACGTTCTAATGTATTGCTTTCTATATTTCAAATTTTTTTATGATTCGGCTGTGGGGGGGCTTTAGCCCCTATAGCCACCCCTCTGGATCCGCTACTGGCCCTGACTAAAATAATGTGTTCGACGGGCGCATTTGTGGTCCTGCAACCAACTAGTCTTTAATATTAAGATTTTAAAATACTTCATTAAGCCAGACATATTCATTAAGCCAGACATAAGAGATTAATTGACAAAAAACAACAATCTACAATTGAATGGAAACTTCGAAAAACATTGAAAATCAATTTCAGTTAATGTTTTTGTACCTCCCTACATCACTTAATTATTCAAAACTTTATACGGAAAATTGATGTGGTACAAAAGTTGTAATTTAAGATTGTTGGTAGCATATTCTCTTTTTGAATTATGATTAAAAAAGATGAGCATTTTGTGACACCGCATCGGACAGGTACAATCGTTCCTAACTTTATTTTTTCTTTGGTTTCAATGAAAAAATCTATTCCGTAGCTCGTACCACTGGAAAAATAGAAGTACTGTACAGTAGAAGTACTATACAGTAGAAGTACTATGCAAGAAGATGGGAGCCTTCAAATGCGGCTGTGCTTGTACCCAATTCTGAAGATGGTGTGTTCCAAACAAAAAAGATCAGATCTTTATGAATGAGGTGAAAAATTAAAGCAGGGATGACTTAAATTTGTATGCAAACTTAATCGGAAAATGTTGAACAAATTTATTCTAAAAATGTGATTGAGTTAATAGTCGTTTTAATAAATTAGAGCTTATTGACTTAAACCTCCTACGATTAGGTATAAGATAATGTTGAAAAAAATTTGTTGGTTAATTTAAAAAGAGCAAAATGAATAAATATAAAATAAATTCGTAAATTACGAAATTGTAAACGGATCCTCCAGATTAAGGTTTGAAAATACTGCCATTAAGATTTACAAAAAAAAAAAAAAAAATACTATCTACAAATTCTTGAAAACTACGAAAAAATTAAAAACAATTTGAGTTAATGTTCTTTTTTACCTACCTAATTTACTTAATTATTCAGAAATTGTTAATTTAAATTCGTTGTTAGGCATATTTTTTACATAAACTAGAGATTACAAAGTTGGAAATCTAATACAAAATTCAAATTTAATGCTTTTTGAATTATGGTTATTAAAGACAAGCTGTTGAGACACTCAATCTGACAGATAAAAACGTTCCTTACTTTATATATACTGAAGGATTTCAATCTTCTATTTCTCTTGTCAGCAATTAAGCGCTTATGTTAAGCAAACATAGCTGTGCACTTATTGAAAGCTCCAAACGTTCTGAAACAAACAACAAAAACTATTCTTATGAGAAGAATTAACTGGCTGAACATCAATAGCAGTAGGTTTACTTGTATAGTTGAAGATAACTAGTACAATTGAATTGACGAAGTCGAAAGGAAGAAAACAGTCACAGTCGAGCCCGTTCATAGCCATATGAAGATGAAATAAAAAAATGTGCTTTTATCCGACTGCAAAGTTGGTTTGGCGCACAGAAAAAAAGATTAAAATGACGATAACAAACAAAAAAGTTCCAGTGTTACTTGTAGATGTAATTAACATCAAACAAAATTCGGTGCAGTGTAAAATTGAGAAAACTTCAACTTTTTGCTAAAGGCAGGTTAAGCAGTCAACTAAGTCGGAAAAAGTCAATAGTCAGTAAAAGTAGAATAACAGATTGAGGCAAGATGATATTTGCCAAAAAAATTAGTAATGATAGGAAGAGGTACATAATTCGCTTGAATCTTCGACCTTCCAATCACATTGAGAAATGGTTAAGCATAATGGTGTAGGTACCTGTGGATGAAGCTTGTACATCACTGTCAAAGTAAAAAGATATGAAAATTGTGAAGAGCTCTACAATACAACGTTTTAGTTGTTGCAAGAAATGTATGGTATGACACAAAGTTGAGCACTTTTGGTTAAAGTTACAGTCTTGTGTTCAGCCATCAGTTACCTAGTACTATTTTCTTAGCTTTCACAAATGAAAAGCTTACCAAATTTAAATAATTATAATGTACCTTATTGCATCGCGATAGGTTGTCAAAATTACCTCTTTAAAAGAATTTAAAAATTCAAAAAGATATGGAATTTTATACTTATATTGTGTATTTATATAAAAATAAGGAGTTCTTCTATTTAACTAACATTATCGTTTTCTTATATAACATATCTTGCTGCAACTTAATTTTAATTTATTTAATTTTGTTGAACTGCAAACAATTAGTCATAATTTTGTTTTATCTAGCAAATGCAAGTCATTTTCAATGCCCCCATTCTTACTCTATGAGTGAAACCTGTAAATATTTTAGATTGTGTTTTTCATCGGATTTCCTATGACATGGTAATATTGCTTGCACACAAATTGTAATGTTAAAATTAAATAATTTCTATTCGGAGGTACTTATTACATTTACACCAATATTTATAAAGAAAATATAGTTATTTTAGCTCACGTGTTTAAGAAAACTACACCACGGAATAAGACTTTTCTGGGCTCAAAATAAAGGCAATTGCTTACTGCTTTATTTGAGTCCGGAACATTCTTATACTATGGTGTAGTTTCTCTAAACACGGGAGCTAAAATAACAATTTTTTCTTTATGAACAAGGAAGTTAATAAAAAAAAATTGATATTTATTTGTTTTATTATGACTTTTAATTTAAATTCATATTGTTTGAACCCATTGAGTAAAACTTAATAATTAATAACAAATATTTCCCTTGATATATATAAAGTCTTTTATGCGGCATTTGCTTACAAGAAACTTAATTATTTAGGGATTATAGCACCTAGCTAGCTTAGAAATGAATAAGTAAAACATAAGCTAACAGATACTCCAAAGATTCAAATTTCTTATGAACCGCAACGGCTATGTATATATTAATAGCATCTTAATTTTAATTAATTTTAAAATATTTATTTTTATTAAATTTTTTGAACATAATAATCAGACACTTTTTGCCATTAACATAAAACAAACAAGGCGACTTTGGGAGTGTTCAACAAACAAAAAGCAGACATTGCATTGATTACCGATGCTATGGATTATGACAATGGGAAATTTCAAATGGGATATTTCAAGATCATCCCAGATAGCCATTCTTATTTTTAAAAACTCAAATTTTTCTTATGCCAATCGTTTGTGATTCGTTTGTGACAGCAATAAAAAGTGTTGGGACTCGCTAGTTATTTAGTTATTAACAAATCAACAAAATGTACCAGTTAGCCATTTTTTTTTTGAAAACTGTAGTAGTAAAGATGTCTTTACACTCAATCGATCAGAAATCGTTTGTGACAACGTAGTGTTCGAGAAAAATTAGAAAAACTGATTTCAGTTCACCACACTTTCATTTTGTTTATTGCTATGGGCAGAGATATGCATAGGTTAGTGCTGGTGTATGTGTACCGTGATTCATGATGCCGAGGTAAGTTATTATGCTTTGAGGTGAGCAACATGCTGCAATGATAACTAAGTATAAAAGATTAATTTTAAAAATAAAACAGTGTTGTTTCCACTTCAAAGATGGGAAATGGATTTTGAATTATGAATTTATTAACAAAAAAAAAGCCTCTAGCCATAGAGCTTGTATAATGTTTTACTTCATTAGATTGAAATTTTTTTAACAAATTTCGAATTTACCAATAAAATCGTTTGTAGCTACCTAGTTTGTTTGTGACAGCCTATTTTCCGAAAACTCGTTTTTCAATGGAATTAGTATAAATTTAAACCAGCCATTAAGAGTTTTTGGAAAATAGTCTGTCACAAACAAACTTGGTTGTCCCAAACGATTTCTTTGCTAAATTCCAATTAAATAAACAATTTTCAAGATAGTGATTACAAATTTAAACCAGCCATTTTTCATTTTTTTTTTTAATTGCCTTAGATTATAGTGGTTCATAGTGGTTCATATGAAAATAGGTGAAAATCCTAGAAACTTCCTCCTTTTGTATTTATGCAAAAATAAAAAAAATACGAGTATGTAACTGTGTAGGTATGTAAAAAAAAATCTGATGTAAAAATAAAATAGAAACACAAATTACAGTAATGACAGAGTATTCTGGCTGGCGCTTTGCAAACTGTTGATTTGCAAACCCATGCTTTCATTTTATTGTATTATGTTGGATCTGGATGATGACTTATATAAAGGTTGAAAAACATTTACGAATACCAACAAGTTTTCAACCTTTATGAAAATATCGTTGTATGGCAGCTACCCGCTATAGATATGGTCCAGTGCATTTCAAAGCAGTTTGTTACAAGATACAATTTATAAAGAAAAATAATCGCAGACCATATCATGGACATGGTCATGGACTGGACATGAACATGCAATATGCACCATGATACATGGATGCAAGAAGCCAGAAGCATTATCAACATGCCAAATGCAACACGCAACATGCTTTATACAACATGCGACAGGCAACATGCACCATGCCACGTGCAACATGACACATAAAACATGCAACATTGTTACACAATATAATGTGCACGCAAACGTGTGCGTGCACGCAAACGTGTGGGTGCACGCAAACGCCCAGTAGGAAATCTCGACGTCGATGAAATTTTTTGGTGAATTCATGAATGGATTCACCGACTGTTTCCATCGCGGAACGGTATGTAATGATTTCATAAAAAAAAGGTTATGCATTTTTTCATCAGGTAACTAAATTCAAATGAATTGAATGCTTACAACTCACCAAAATTTCAGTTACAAAATCATAAACGGTGATTCCACTGATGAAGAGTAATGCATAGGATCATGACTTCGTAAATGATGTTTGGTTCTCTGCTTTGGTTGTTCTGTCTTCTTGCCGAGAAAGAAAAAATACAATCACAAAGCCTTTTCTCTACTTGCCATGACGATTTCAAAGATGGGAAAAAAAAACGAGTTTTTGAACCAAATAGAGAAATATTCTTCTTTACATAATGTTTCCTAATAAAATAATAATAATTAATAAAACAAATAATTACTGCCTTTTCTCTACCTATTCGAAGTAGGTACGTTAATATGATAATTAGTTCCTGAGTGATAATCGAAATTGGGTTCTATGCATTGTTGTGGTTTTTTTTTCTTAAATAAAAAAAAAACATACCCATTGCCTATTTTGTACCTAACCCGAGAAATGCGAACATTTCAGGGGTGGATGGTAATGTACAGAGTCATGCACATGCTTATGACAAGAGTTCGTGGGTTTTTTTTAGAGAAAGAGAAAAAAAATTAAACCAGAATTTCCAGTTTTTTTCGCGATCATTAAATAGCCTTTTGTTCTAGAAATTGTGTGTCATTTCAAGTTCATTGTCTTTTTTGTACCTACCCCGAGAAATGTAAGGATTTCAGGGGTGGATGGGAATGTACAGAGTCATGCACATACTTATTAAAAGAGTTGGCGTTTTTTTTAGAGAAAGAGAGAAAAAACATATAAACCAGAAATTCCCGTTTTTTTTAGCGATCATTAAATAATAACCGTTTTGTTCTAAAAATTTGTTGTCATTTCAAGTTCATTGTCTTAAGTGAAAGCAAGTGTAATTAAATACGTATTGAGTGAAAAAAAGTAAACAAATAAGTTTAAAAAAAAGTGTTACGTGATATAAAAAATAAGAACTAAGCAGAGATTATTAACAAAAAAACGGTATTATTGCCATCAGTTCAGCTTGCTGTCCAGTAAGGCCTGAAAAGGATTAAGAACCTGCATTATAAAAAGATATGCCAACAAAAGAAAGAAGTAGCGACAGTATCAACAAAAGAAAAGGAAATCGAGGACCTATTCATGCAGACTTCAGCATTTTGAAATTTTTTTTTATTACATATCTTAATGTAAACATCTATGCGTTTATTTATTTTTTTTTTTATATTATTTTTTTTTCTTTGTTTAAATTATCTTAATGTATTATATTAGACATGTTTTTCCTGAAGTATCGTTTTTCATTTTTTTTTCATAATAAATGTTTTATTAAGTTATCTACATACATATAACTTGTTACACGAGAGCAGTTTTTTTTTATTTTGTTCAAAGGGAGAAGATATATACATACATACATTACTGATGGTTATGATTTTATTATATAATGAACTTTCACATATTATTCATTATAAATCATGCAGTGATGTATAACCCAGTTTCTTTCCATTATATTTTTCATCCAATATAATTCATTTGTGAATGACAGTGCTACATTAATAAAGTGATTTCAACCTCTGAATAAGCAACTCTTGCTTACATAGTGATTTCATAATTGAACGTTCATGGTATTTTTCAGCATATTTAACTCATATATGAATTAACGAGTTACATTTACAAAGTGAATTAATGGGTGAGCATTCATGTCATTTTTCACTCGGTGAATAAGCAACTTTAAGCTATCGAGTGATTTCACAGCTTAAAGTTCATGCTATTTTTCATCACATATAATTGCTTATGAATAAACTAGTTACCCCTACTTCGTGATTTCACTGGTAAATATTCACCTACAAAATCACTAGGTGACCGGCCTATGACAGCCCCATGTTAAATTCACCGCTGTTTTCATGCCAAAAGTCATGGGTTGTAGCTTCCACTCACCGATGAAAAAGCTGGTGATTCCGACATGAATTTTTTGAAATTTCCTACTGGGCGTATGCGTGCACGCAAAAGTATGCGTCCACGCAAACGTGTGCGTGCACGCAAACGTATGCGTGCACGCACACGTTTGCGTGGACGCATACCTTTGCGTGCACGCACACGTTTGCGTGCACGCATACGTTTGCGTGCACTTGATTTGAGTAACCAGCGAATTTTGGAGACATCCCAGTCATCCGAGACGTAAGCTTCACCCGCAGTATTAGGGCTGGCCACGAGACGAAAAAATTCTCGGTCTCGATCTCGGTCTCGTCATGCGAGAGACGAGACGAGACGAGACGAGACGAGACGAGACGAGACGAGACGAGACGAGACGAGACGAGACTGCCCTTTAAGCAACCGTGACGAGACTGTATATTTGGACCGAAATTTACAGACGGTCTAATATATTAAAAATCCAATATTTATTTTCTTCTGCGCATATTCAAACTATAATCGAAAATATTTCGTTCCAATAATCAACAGGTTGACCGGAAATCGTATTTTTCGGAGACGAGGAGACCGAGACGTGACTGAAAATTTTCGATTTTAACGAGACCGAGACGAGACTTACAAAAGTCTCGCAGAGTCTCGTCTCGTGGACAGCCCTACGGAGTATAATCAAGCAAATGGTATAAGCTGTCTGTTCCCGTTTGTTGTGCTCTTTGCAGAGACTCTTAGTGCTCGCGCTCGATTACTGCCACAACGATCCACAACCAGCTTAAACAGAGTTTTGTTGGTCACGATCTTATCCAACTGTTCCACATCTTCACGATTGAGGCTATTCCTATTTTCCCAGCTCCTAAGCCAGAAAATCTTCTTTTCGATTATCAGCTTGGCTTAAAATTTTGATAGCCTGTTATTTTAGTCTAAGAAAGATAGGATCTGACCGGGAACAAATTAATTCATGAAATTGTTTTGCTGGTATCGGCGCAGAATTTTATCCTCAACATCATATCCGAAGTCCCCCAAAATCCCCGCATTGGCTTTTTGTATAGGCGCATGTTAAGAGGTGGAGAGGGATGGGAGGTGGGAGTTAACCAAGCTAAAAATTTTGTTATAAAACAAAGTAATCATATGGCACATGTTTTTGGGTTGCTCTTCAACGCTGATTCTAAAGAGACCAAAACTGAAAATACATGTACCCTGTAGAAAGTTCAAGTCCTTTTTATGGAATGATTACTTTTTTTCAAGTAAGATATCGATCTTAGAAGATAATTTGACATCTTTATTAGAGATAAGTTGGCTAAGTCTACCACCTCTTTTTCTAAATACCATCACTTTCGATTTCTCCAGGTTTATAAGAAGATTCCACCGTTGACAGTATTCTGCCATCTTATTTATCATGCCTTGTCTGGCTTATCAGCTATTAGTGTTATCGTTGTGGTGGACCCAGCATGTGACGTCATCAGAAAAAAAGTTGTTTGCCCTGTTAAAACCAAACAAATGGGATTAGATATAAACACAACTTGATATATTTTCAAATGACCTAATTCTACGTCTAACCAGAATTTTTTTTTCTGTTGTCAAATATAGCAAGTCTCCAATTTATGGCACGTTCGGCACCCATTTTCAAGGTGAAATCATGGAATACTAAATTTAAGATTGTTATAATAGCCCCTAAAAAGCGCTTAATTCCTGCATCATTAGAATTTTGAAATTCTTTGTATTAATACATAGCGTGTGAAGCAGCTTTTGACTTCAAGCTGCGTCGTCCATGGGTTTCGGTGGGAAGGCATTTAAGTGCTCCGCCCGGATAGGGGTACCAAATGAGCCCCTAAATAGCACCTAAGTCCTGCATCATTAGAATTTTGAATTTCCGTTGTGGACGACGCAGCTTGACGGACCTCTAATTCTGCAAGTGTGAATGAATTTTCTTATAACGCCCAAGGCAAAAGCGCCAAAATCGATTCGAAGATAATTCGTCTATTTCTCGAAAAATACTGTTGCCCAAGAAAACAGTTGACATAAGCGCCTGCCTGGCGAATAAGTATACCCTTAGGGGAGTGATGGAGTCGTGCGAACGGGACAGAGGACTCAAAAAGGAAGTTGAAATGGCCGCCCAGGGTACTGTTTGTTACAAATACACTGAAAGCACACCAACTGACAACATAGGGGCCTGTCTGGCGACTGAGCATACTCTAAGCGGAGCGACGGAGTCGCGTGAGCAGGACAGAAGACCCAAAAGGGGGGTTAAATTCTTGACCCTGCGAAGTGGACCACCCAAGGTACTTTTGTTAAAGAAAACTATCGACAAATAAAATGTTTGTAGAAATTTTGATTGGAAAAATCGCTTAAAATTGAGAATAGAACCGGCAAATTTTACAAAAACAATTTACATACTAAACATTTCAACAACAACATTTCCATTTTATGATTTGGAGCAAACGTAATTTTGGGTCATATTTCCTCTTTGTTTTTTGGGCAATAAACAATATTTGGGTGATAGTTCCAATTCTATTTGGGCACTTTTTTCTTGGGCGTTATTGCTTTACGCCCGCTGCATTCACTTTATATTCTTGCATAGACAAAACTAACACTTATTGAATTTGATCCCTTGACTAGAGATCTTGTATGTTAATGCTTAGTCCAAAAATGTTTTTTGTGTATAGTTGAGTAGGTATATAAGTAGGGTGTCTATCTTATCTCTTTATAAGAGAACATATGATCTCTTTTTTCACTCTGATCTTTTTTAAACTATCATTTTCTTTAGGGATCTATTTTTGTTCTCTATTTTTTAATTGAAATTCACTTTTGTTTTATTGCAATAATTTGAATTTCAATGTCAATTTATAGACTTAATGGCCCTATTCGCCCGTTGCGAGGCTCACAGGTCTAATTTTTTGTGATTGAGGTTTCTTATAGAGGTTTCTTATAAGGTGGTAGCAATTTCGTATTCTGTGGGGCCCTTATAAGAAACCCCACAAGAACAACGTGAGTTGTGATCTGTCAAGGAGCAGATCATAATTTTTAAGTTTTTACAAGGTGAGTCACCATGAGTTATAAGGTTATTCTGACTTGTGAGGTTGTTAAGGTATGTTAACAAAGCTTCTATACAATTTTTAAATGATAAAGTTATAAGAAAAAGTACAAGAGAAAAAAAATTAGACGGTATTATTGATGATAAAGGCAACTCTAGCGCATTATCAAAACGAGCAGACCACATTTGTTACCTACTACCTAAGGCCAATTCAATTCATACATCTACCAACGTGTGTATGATTCTTGAAAATAAGGACACTTTTTTCTTTTATTTTGATTTTTCTGTTTTGTTGTGTTCTCTTTTTTGTTCTCTATTTTGTCTTAAATGTACTCTTTTTTATAGCTTTTTGAGGAAAATGTCATCTTTTTGTAAAGTACCCAGATGGACACCCTATATATAAGCCCCAAGATTCTCTAGGTCCTGGCTGGCCGTAAAAAAACGGGTTAAGGGTTGTAAAGGGTTTTCCAATAAGAGGTGTTATTTTGAATAGCCCGCTAATTAGGTAGTTGTCACTTTTGAAGCTGTAATTTTTGACATTTGACAAGTGGAAACTACGCCAAAATGGAAGGATACACGCTTCAACAGCGCATTGGAATTATTAAAATTTACTAAAAAATGGTGAAAATTTGGCAGAGACGGTTCGTAAAACTAAAACATTTTTTGGTCATCGTGAAGCACATTCTTGGACCGCAATTCAGAAATTGGTGATCAAATTTGAGCTTTTGGGACAAGTTAGCGATATGAAGAATTAAACCCGTCCACGTCGCTCAAGAACAACTGAGAATATTACTGCTGTAACCCATACTGTTAAAGAAAACCCAGGTGTGTCCATTCCTCGAAGTTCTTTTAAATGGGAATTCCACAAACGTCATAACACCGTTCAGTTAACTAGGCAAGCCGATCATCAATAACGTCGTGTCTTTGCTGATTGGGTCCTTGAAATGCATGAAAATGATCCGGAATTTCATCAATAAATCATTTTGACTGATGAAGCCCATTTTCACCTCGGTGGCTACGTCAACAAGCAAAATTTTCGCATCTGGGGCTCGGAAAACCCAAGATTTATTGTTGAAAAGCCTCTCCATCCTCAAGGAGTAACTGCTTGGTGCGGTTTATGGTCTGGTGGTCCGGGTCTGGCCGAGATTGCGCTATCGAGAGATGATTAATATTTTTTATGGATGGAATTGGATGGTATTGATCTGGACAACGTTTGCTTTCAACAAGACAGCGCTACGTGCCGCACAAGCGACGAAACCATCGATCTTTTACGGGAAAGTTTCCGCACCGTGTTATCTTTCGAAGAGGTGATCACAATTGGCCACCGAGATTTTGTTATTTAACACCTTTTTTTGGGGCCACGTGAAAGATAAGCGCTACGCCATCGATTCAAAACCTCAAAGATGGAATTCGTGAAGCTATTGAGGGCATACAGCAGCCACTTTGCGATTTGGTGATGGAAAATTTCATGAAAAGGATATTGTTGTGTGAACGTAGCTGTGGCGGCCATTTGGCTGATATTGTTTTCCATTACTAATGGCACACTTTCCTTTTAACATTGAAATAAACAACCGATCATTTATCTCAACGAATGCCATTTTTCTTCTTTCAATATAAAAATAACACCACTTATTGGAAACCCCTTTATTAAACAAGTACATTAAAGTTGATCCCTCGTTTTTATCAAATTCTAATCGGGTTTTGGTCCTTTAAGGGTAAATTGTTGTTGCATTTGACATGTTATTTCTTCTGCCTCGATCCCATTTTTTTCAATTATCTCTTCAAGCTCTAGCCCAGACTTCGGACTTTGAAAGTTCCTAGCGTTAAGCCCCAAACACTCTCTGGAATAAGTTAAGCTTCTAGGGAATTGGTTGTTTAATCCCCACCACGTTTTTTATCCAATTTTTGTCAGGCTGGGCTTTTTGTCCAAATTTTCTGGGGTTTGCTTTTAGAGAATAATTGTCTTTGCATTAAACATATCCATTATTCGTAGCCACAAACTTGGTTTTTCTCTAATTCCCTTTAGACTTTAGCGTTTAGCCAAAATTCTTTTGGGGCTTAGAAAAAATTTACATAACATTTATATATTGATCAGCCCCAATCTCGTTATTTAGTCTGATTCCCATCAAATTTAACAGCTGAGTAATATTTGAGACAAATATAAAACTCTACACGTTGTAATTTATTGCTTTCTATATTTCAATTAATTTTAGAAATCGGTTGTGGGGGGCTTTAGCCCCTATAGCCACCTCCTGGCGCCGCCACTGTTTCTAGGGATTGTCTGATGCCTGCAGTATAGCTCGGTGAGTTTAAAAACACAAGTTACTATCGTGAATCGTGATGTTTTATTATTTTATTTTTATTATTTTTTGTTGTATGGAATTTTAAATTCTTTTGTTGTATTGTTATTTATTCTATTGTTGCATGTTTTTAAGCAAAATAATAATAAAAACACCCTCATCTTGCTTTGACACCATTTATGGTAAGTAGTTTTTGTCGCAATTAAAGTGAAAAGAACACCAAAACACAAAACCACCACCAGGCAAAATAATTAATTGCTTATGGCTCCAGAGTTTAATGTTTGTGTAATTTATTAAATTCTTATTAAATTTTACCCTCGGGGAAGATGGGGGCTGGAGGTCAGGGAGGTTGTTTTCGTGTATTGTGCTTTCTGGTGTACCTAATTTATACATAAGTGACGTCAAAATTGCATTTAGGTTTTTTTAATTTAAATGAAATGTTTGAATCATTAACTTTTTGGCCCTGGAGTGAAGTGTTTTTCATTTATTAAAGCGGATTATAAGGCATTGATGAATTATTGTACTGTAGTATATAGGTAATGTCTGTGTAGCGCCTACAACTTACAATTGATAAATATGCTAACAATTTCATTATTATGATTATTCCTTGATTTTTGAAATTCATTTCATAGAACTTAGAAGTACTTTTGTATTTATCATTCTCCACAGGTGGGATATAGAGATTGGTATTGTCGAAACGATTTCGGTCTGTCATTTTTGTTTCACGAAATTACCTCCTAGGTTTCTTATTTGTCATTTTTGTTTCACGAAATTACCCCTTAGGTTTCTTATTATCGACTTGGGGAAAGAAAAAAATCGCAAGCTATTGCAAAATGGTTCTTTTTCACACACATTGACATATAAAATTCAATTTTTTTGAAACTTCTTTGCACGCGTTGAGTGTGAAATATCAAAGTCAATTTTTTGGGAAACGCCAAAATGTAACGCGAAACGATGAGATCATTGATAAGCTAAGTGATGGGAGGTAGTTAAAGTAAAAAATTTTATTGGTAGGCTTATATATTTTATAGTGGAATAAGTTTGGATTCTTTGATAATATTGTATATAGTCTAAGAGCCCCAAGCTAATTTTGGGGTATATGAGCCCAAAGGTGTTATAAGGGCTGCTTATAAAGGAAATGTAAATCTTGCAGTCCTTGATGACGGCGTTTAGGTGGGAGGTGCAATTTTAGAAAAAAATTGACTTAAAAACAGAAAACAAATTATTAAAAAACAATGGTAATATTTATAATGCCCTGCTACCTATACTTTTTTGTAAGGCCAGAAATTGAATCTTTTATTACTTTTTTAAATAAATTTCTTTCAATAAATAGTTTTTTAAATATTGATGTTTGAACTCTACATTTTGAAAAAAATTAAAAAAAAGGTTCAACATATGTATTCTTTTTTGCATAATTTCACGTTATTAAGTACAATTTTTGTTTCTAAAATTCATTGCCCTTGCTAATTTGTATTCAAACACCGAAAACCGGATGGTTCTAGGGCTTTTACTTTTCAAGATATTAAAAAGTAAATGAACTTTCTCAAAAAACTAAGAAAAATCCGGCTAAATGATCACTTCTGCAAGTCTGCAACCAGTTGATCAGACAGGTAAAATAGGACATACATGCGGAAAAAATTCCTAAATTTTTGAAACTTGGTGGGAACGTCGGATTAACCATGCGAATAAAGATTCAGAAGAGTCCATTAAAATATCTGTGTTCCAAGGTTGATCTTTGAACGGGAGGGGGGGGATGTATGAGCTTATCGAAATTAAAAATTTATATTGATACAATTTGGACATACGATACATTCATACATTTCATTTCTGAATCTTAAACATCAAAATGAAGGTGATATAATAATCCTAAGAAAAGTTATTTTCCATTTTATCCAGAGATGACTATCTGTATTATCAATAAAACAGGTAAAACTATTAAAAAAAATGCCTTGAAAGAATTGTTCATTGATGAAAATTTGTATGAGTTTATACGGAGTATGAGTTATGACAGAGTCAATAAAAATATCTTGTAGGGAAAATTTTTTTTTGAGGGGGAGAGGGGGTGAGATTTCTGTGCATCAAAAGGAACTTGTGTGTGGCTTGTAAAAATGCTAGTTGTCCAAATGCAATTGTAAATGAAAAAACCTTCATTTGGATGGGCACGATCAGGTGACCTAGATGGTGCAAGCATAGTGCAACGGCCTCTGAGGTAGCTTGGTCTAGGTTCATATCCAGTTGACGGCAAAATAATCTATAAATTAAAATTGGAACTATAAACTAAGCACCACTAAAGGAATCTGATGATTGGTGTGGCAGCCATGAAATTGAATAATTATCCAGCATATAATAATACTTGGTGGTAGCCAACACAAGTGGTTGTTTCTCATTCAAAACCTTCAACTTAATTATATTCATTCATTGATAAGCTCCATACTTCTGCTGCGGTGACGTAAAATAAGCTTTTTCATTTTGAACATAATGCCAAATTGTTGATCTGGCTTCATTTCACTTTAGAAAACAAAATAAAGGCAGATTGGCTTTTTTTCAAAAAACTGCGAAACATTATCAACGTTTCGCCATTTCTATTCTTCGAATGCGGATCGTTATTTCTATTCTACTTTTTTTTTTTTTTAATTTACGCAAACTGTTAATACTTGTAGCCCAGTCAATAATCTACATATATGTATATTAATACGCTAAGCATAACCTAAGCAAAGCGTAACGGTACCCTTTTCTCTGTAAATAATCAACGGAACTACATAAATTATATAACGTTGGAAAGGTTTTGCCCCACAGATGTGCAGACACCAAAAATTATGTCTGTGTCTGTTAAAGCATTTAATAGACATTTGAATTTGTCCAGGTAAATGATTTTTATTACTTTAAGTTGGGCTTAGAAGTCTCAAATATCGGGAGGTGATGACCATTATTGATTAGGATTTTTTGGTAGAAAATTTGGAATCCATATCTTTCCGTACAGCACATAAAGTAGCATTTTTATAAACTTTTGACCAAAATTAACTTCCATAGGAAATACATAAATGTTGAAGTATAGTAGAATAAGCTTTAAAATCAAAAAAATAAATATTTTGTTTGTACGACGCACGTACGTTATGTACTTACATACATGTGTTTTACAGTATTTGAAAATAGTGAGTTTGTGTGAAATTAAAGTTTACATATTTGCTATCGTATTTCTTAATATAAACAAGTTTTTATTTCTGTATTCACCAAGGCCACTAGATACACGTTATGTTGCAAGATTACCCCCCAACTTCATAAGGCTAGGCGCATATTGAGACGTGTCCGACGCGTGTGACGTGACCCGACAAGTGTCGCACGACACGATTTTAGAAACGTGTCATGCCGTTCTCCGCATATTGATACGCGTGTCTCGTGTCAAAACACATTTTATTTGAAGCAAGTATATATCGATATATTATATCGATAATATATCATATATCGATAATTGAAATTAACTTAAAAAAAAATAATTTCAAAAAAACAAACGATATTTTATTTTCAGTTTATTATATAATTTTTTGACAGAAAAAAACAAACACGTGCCGGTCTCGCATGAAAAACTGTGTTTCGATCACTGTGCACACGCGATTTTCGGAAAACTCGCGTCAGGTCATGTCGTGTCGCTCTATCAGTATGCGTTGTTCTATTGATTTATATTCCTTACAAAAACTCGTGCTGTGCTGTGTCGCGTCACTCGCATCGATCGCGTCTCAATAAGCGCCTTGCCTAAAAGTAAACATTCAGAATCAATATAAAAACAATCACGAACTAATTTAACTATTAATTTACATTTTTGCTAAACTTTGATATCATTTCTAAAAGCAAACATCAATGCTTCTAAAAGAGTAACATTTATAAATACTGCTTGAGTGTGGCAGTGATTCGGGATGTTTATTATTATAAACCAGCAACATTGACAAAAGTCTGAAATGTTATGTTTTCTGTATATCATTTTGAACGTTTTACAAATTCTTATTTTTGGCATCAGTGCCTTTTAGGTGGCCTGCTTCACGGGTTCCGATGATTTTAACTCCTTTCATGTGTCCTCTGTCTCGCTCACGCAACTCTTTTTAAACATTAAAAAGACCAATGGTTGTTTGATTCTTTAGTATGTGGGTACTCGCTAAAAAAAATTCGTATTTACGACAAAGATTGGTTCAACTTAAATTAAGAGTGAGTACTTTTAAAAAGGCAAAAATTTAGGTGAATTATATCCGTCTATTTGAAACTTACTAAGCGGAAGCTTAGCTTTTTTAAAGCTATACAGTTGCGCACTTATTTAATTTACAAATTTAAAAAAGTGTACGTAACTTCGAATTTTAATTTAGTATTTTATATTTTCATAATTTAAGCAGGACAAAATTTAATTTAACTAAGAAAATAAAGTAGTGTAATATGTGCTTTATAGATGAGTTAAGGTTTACTATTGAATAGCTAATGATCAAAATATTTAAAAAATAACTTATATTCTGCCTAAACCCATGGTTTACAGTTCTGTGCCCACATTCAAAAATAATGATGTTGAATTAAGCTTTCCAATGTTGTATATTATATCAGTTGTGGGCACTAGACGCACAATTATTCCCATTCATTTTATTCGCTAAATCGAATAAAAAAAGTAGAATTTTCATACTTTTAAGCGAATTATTCGTCAACCATGATACTATTCGCTATTATTTGTCATTGGTATACAAAATAAATAAAAATAAATCGGGTGGCACAACGGCTCATGAAGAACCAGGGCCTAGTGACTAACAACTCGCAACCATTCCTGTGTGCGCCTTTCGACAGGAATGGAAGGGACCTACAATTTTATGCCGAATCCGAACGGCTAGACGAGAAGCACTTGTTCGTGACAAGTGATACTCTTGGAGGATTTGTCAATTCCTCGCAAGAGGCAGTAGCCCTGAAAAAAAAAACTTTTTAGTTTTTATGTGGACGAGGCTGGGAAGCGATCCCAGACCTCCAGCGTGACAGTCGAACGCACTAACCATTACGCTACGGGCTACTACACTATCATACATATCATTGGTATAAAATTTCCTTTATTTTTAGGTCTATTCAGTTCATCAAAAGTGACCAGTATTGTCATTTCAATGGAACACTATTACAATTAATTTTCGCTCTAGTTGCAATCTTTGTTGCCATTTACTGCCTAAGCTTACAGCTTTATGTCAATACAAAAAAATGATGTACTAGGACTAAGCTTTCCAACGATGTATATCTCATTCGTGGGCAATAGGTAGACCAAAATGTCCATTCTCATTTGAACGAATGCTAAAGGAATGTACGTTTCTGTAAATTTTGTTTGTTTTTTGATTAGTTTTGCTTTTCTAAAATTTTCAAAATCGTCATGGATCTTTTATAAAAGCAATAAAAAGATAATGTATGACGTATCCATGCATTTGGTGTTTGTTTCGCTGGCGATACTAGAACAAACTAAAGGACGAAAAAGAAAACTAAAATATATTTCCTATATGAAAAACTAAAAACGTCTTTCGATTTTAATTTTTTTTTTTTAATTTTTGACACATCTGACAGAACTCTCCATAAATGTTTTTCAAAGCCTTTTCGTTTCTGTCTCCGCTATTGATGTGGAGAGTACAGACATTTTTCGTTTCACTTTAGCTGCATACTAGGTTATAAGCTTTTTAAGAGGACTTTATTTGCTTTTTCTTGGAGATTTATAAAATGCAAAAATCAAAAAAAAAAAAAAAAAAAAAAAATTAAGGTGCGCTTAAAAAGCTAATTATGTTGAGTTATATTGGTCAGATTGCCAAGTTTATGATGTTTGGACTTAAGGAAAATATTTATTTTATTTATATTTTTTTAAATTTATTGAAGTGGTAATACCTCTGAGAAATAAAATTGGAAAATTGCTATTTTGAAAACCCCTCCCCCGCCAGAGGCTGAAAAAATAATCTGACAGACTTAAGTCTTTAATACCACGATATATGCACCTACAAACCCTCACACTCATATTTTGGTTATACATCCACTCCCAAAATTTGCTGTCGGCTCTTAGACTATTTAGTCTAAGAGCCAACGACATAAAAAGTCAAGTCATTTGCATAATGTTGTAACCCAAACCAAAACATAGCTCTGGAAGGGTTAAACCAGGATTACCTTGTCTGCCTGCCCATACCCTTGACGAAGGGGTGGGGGGCTGAAAATGGAGATTTTCTTAATTTTTTATCCGCGGTATTTTAACTACAATTAATTTTTTGAAAATATATCATGATGCTCTGTCATTTTCCTTACTTTAAAACACTTTCATTTTGATAGTCGGATCATCAAGTAGAACTCAAGATAGAAGCTTTCTTAGCGAAACTTAAATTTTTTTTCTTGGGGACTTTTTAAACGCAAGAAATCAACAAAACAAAGTCTCCAAAAAAAGTAGATTATGGTTCATTTAAAAAGCTTATAACTTGAGTTCTACTGTTCAATTCATCAAAATCAAGGTATTTAGACTTTAGACTGACCGAGAATCATGATATATTTTCAAAAAATTAATTGAAGTGATAAAACTGCGGATAAAAAATTAAGAAAATCTCCATTTTCAACTCCCCACCCCCACCTTTACCCCTTCGTCAAGGGTATGGGCAGGCAGACAAGGTAATCCTGGTTTTACCCTTCTAAAGCTATGTTTTGGTATGGGTTTCAACATTACGCAAATGACTTGACTTTTTATGTCGTTGGCTCTCGGTCTAATTACTTTATACATATTTTAAAAATGAAATTTAAGTAGTTCAAAGTCAATTTGAAAATTTTAAAAACAGTCAACGCCGCTTATAACGACTGCCAAGGGACCAGGCAAAAGTAGTCGCTATAGCCGGCGGTCGCTTTATCCGACGTAAAAAAAAAATACATAACAAAAACATCCATTTACAGTCAACTGCGCTTACCTGCACTCCGCTTAACTGAAAACATCGGTTATCTGAAACAAGAAAATTATTCCGGAGGCTTTTTGAGATTTTTTCACACAACCTTCTTCGCATAACTGAACTTCGCTTAAATGCAAACTCCGGATAATTGAAACAAAATTGTTTGCCTCCAATGAACATTTGTCACTTATTCAACTCCGCATAAGTGAAACGACCATTTTGTATATGATATTCATATTCGTTTTCTGATTAAAAATGTAAATACATTTGTTGTTTTAATTGTTTCATAATATAGAAACATAACTATTTTGACACAATACCAAAAATTATACCTACATTTTGTATTTCAGGCTAAATGAAATTGCATTTTTTTATTATTGTTATTATTGTACTCTTCGTACTAGAATGTCAGCTTATTAGGCTTGACCATTCTTTATTCCATCAATTTCATTGAATTTTTTGAACAACAACTTAATGGCGCTACCACCAATCAACGAAATTGACGGATTAAAGAATGGTCAGGCCTAATAAGCTGACATTCTAGTACGTAGAGTACAATAATAACAATAATAACTTAATAGTCTGGTTCGTTATTGATCTTCCAACCTCTCCCCCTTTGATACGTACTGCGAATTGTAGTCTATCGAAATAAGGTATGGAGAAAAATGGAGGCCGAACAAGACAGCATACTTAAAGGCGCTTATAAAAATGCTGATGCTCCAAATGCATTTGATAAACAAATAACACATCTCGACCTGTGACGTCAGTGGTCTAAAGAGGTGGAGTGCGTAGTGCACACGACTGCTAAGACTGAGCAAATCTGATATGCGTGGGTTCGAATCCTATGGTCTGCATAAAAAGTTTTTCAAATAAAATTGGATTAGAGCTCAGCACCACAAAAAGGAGACTGATGAGTGCAAAAGTGGCAAAGCACGAAATAGCTATACATCCAGCCAACCAATTGGTGGTAGCGCCTTTAAGTTGTTGTTGTTTTCAAAAAATTCAATTTAATTTGTTTTGACAAAACTTTGTTTATTTGAAACAAGTTTCAGTTATCTGAAGCTCGGTTAACTGAAAACTCCGCTTAGCTAAAACAAATGGTCTGCAATTATGGTGTTGCAGTTAAGCGGAGTCGACTGTATTTATGTTTTTTGATTGAAAAAATCAGTTAATTTTGTTTGTTTTGTTTTCATTAGTTTTTAATAAGCAATAAGCTATGTGTGGACATAATTATGAATACACATACGAAAAACTGAATGAGATTGTGTATCTGTTAGGGCACATTCAAATTTAAGTAGTTGCATTTGCCTGGGTCCGTTTTTCATTTTTGTTGTCAATCTCTTTCATTCTCATTCTTTTTTGGTCGTTGTAAGCGGTAGTAGTTATATCCGACGTTGTACTAGTACAAATTGTATGAAAACCAACCAAATGATGAAAATATGGTCGTTAAAAGCGGCTGGTCGTCATAAGCAACGACGTTATAGGTGACGTCGACTGTAATTTAAAAAAAATCGTCTGAATGTTTTAAATTTTCAAAATAAGTTTGAGCAATTGAAATTTAATTTTCAAAAATTGTAAATTAATTGTACGAAATTGGTCCACTAGTCCCCTAAATCATAAAGAAAATATAATTTCTAGTGCTGTTTATGCTTGCTTTCTTCTTAATATTTTCGGAAAGCTGTCTTCCAGTGCCAGTGTATAGTGGTGTAACTATACCTGATATCCCTTATCAGATTGAAGGTATAAATCTTATGATCCGAATTCTCAGTCTTAAAGGAAAAATATTCAAAATGGTCACTGTTCAATGCTATGCAATCCCACTTCTGACACTAAAGATAAAATCTATTTTAACAAACTCCTTTTATTATGAAGTTGAAATTGTAAGCATAACTCTTTTTTTTTATTTATAAAAATTGTATAATTTTGTATTATATAGTCCTCACCGACGACGCACGGTCAAACTAAAATCCTATCATTCGCAAAATAAATCAAAACTTATCGCTGCGGTGGTGAAATAACTTAGTTTCTTTCTTTTTTAACGCTCATTAATATGTTGAAACGTTAAACATACGAGTAGGTACATACCTACATACAAAGTTTTTAATACTTGCAGTTGCATCAACCGGAATGAGTTTAAGGTCACACTCCTCATGGTATGCGAATTCACAAATAATTCTGCATGGCGTATTATAGCTAGAGAGAAAAGTTTTACAGCAGTTCGTTTTAGTTAGAGTTGAGCACAAACTTTATCCATCGAAAAGTTTATATGCATTGGTCCCCGAGTTGAGTTGTAGCTTTCCTTTCCTTTCTTTCCTCATCGAGGCGCTTATTTATTGTTTTTAAATCTCTGACCAACGAGGTCCTTTTTCCTGTTTCTGTGGGAGAAACATGTTCATAAATACAAACATGGTACTCATCATAACCCCTTTGTGTAGACCCATACAGTAACCCATCACATCCACAATGCTAACAGTAGTGGGTGATTTTGTTTGTCGTGAACAAATATATGTACATAATGGGAAATATGATACTGTGTGTCGTGGCTACGTGTATACGCAACGCATATCTGTAGTTATTGTTGTTAAAATTGGAATTATAAGGATACGAGTAGCATGGCGGCCGACCGCCCCGTAGGAACCAATAAGAGGCAAGCCTAGCGGTCAAATTTATAAAATGGGATTTCAACTGACGAAGAGTGATTAATTTGGCTCACAAACCATCGGATTTCGTTTATTTTTGTAATGCGAGTACAAAAAAAGATTGATGAATATGATTTAGTTAGCAAATTTGATCCTTTGCAAGGATGGAGTGGTATTGGTTAAATCGGTACTGTAATGTTCTAGGAATGGATGGACAACCCAAAAAATCACCTTTAAGCAAATATTTTAAATCTAAGAAGTCATTAGGCAGTTTTGTCACGTAAACATACAAGCTTAGTTTCTGATTATTATTATGAAGTATGCTTTACTTAATATTTTCAGAAAATGTTGTTAGGGGATACATTCTATTGTTATGATGGTTATGGTTGGAATTCAGATTCCATCCAGTGAGTCTGATGAAAGCGAAGTACCTAAAATTACGTTTTGGTGAACTGGAACTGTCTTTATTATTAGATATGCATGTTTGAATAGGTTCAAATGTGCTTAAAGGGCTTTTTCACTTAACATGATTTCTACAATGAAAAGGAATAGCATAATTTAGGATGTTTGTGGGGAAATGGATGTGTAGATTGTAGAGGTATTTAGTTAACTAGTCACGTTTTCTGGGTCACTGTGTGTTGTATATGAATTCCTAAATAATCATTTTATTAATGAATAAATATGTGCTTATAGTTTAATTTGTAGAAGCATATGGAGAGCCTTTTCATCGTTTAATAGTACATGGCAGTCTGCTGTAGGTAGGTTTATATAGAAAATTTACATCACAAATAAAGTCTGCTAAGTTTTTGTTTATGCATAGTTTGACTTGAAGAGCATAATTAATTAAATTCAGACGTGTTAGCACGTGTGATCTCTGGGTACAAATACCTGCAGCAGGTTTTTTTTTATAGACATTCAATAATCAATACGTATAATTTTAAAACACAATCCTATTATGCTTGATACCAACTTTGTTAAAGTGTATGTTCTTTGTTGAGTAAACTGTTAAATTGTTATAATATAAAGAGGAAACATTTTTGGTTTAATTCTATGAAGGAAATAGATAATCTCTGGAACAACAGAACCGATTTGAAAAGCGAAGTGAAGCAGAGGGTATAACAACAACGAAATGAACTGAGACCAATATAGCCAAACAATTAAGAACCAACGAACCACTTAAGTGGCTGGGCCAATAAGACCATATGGACACACAAAATTGATCTGCGTAAGGAAATACAGAGAGCAGTAGCGTAGGAAGGGGGTGGATCAATTCTCCCCATAAGTCTACAACTTACTTACTTTTTACTTTTGATGGCGCTCACAGCCCAGGATGGGCTTCGGCCTCAACTAACAAGCCCCTCCAGCCAGCTCTGTCCCTAGCTAGCCGCTTCCAGTTGCGCACACCGAGTGCTTTGATGTCGTCATTCACTTGATTGCGCCACCTGTTACGGGTTCTTCCTCTGCTGCGTACCCCATCGGGGTTGGATTCGAAGACTCGTCGGGCAGGTGCGTTGGTGTCCATACGCTCCACGTGCCCCAGCCATCTAAGCCGCTGTATTTTCAGCTTTTTGACCAGGTCAACGTCGCTGTATAGCCCGTATAGCTCGTCGTTGAATCTTCTCCTCCATACTCCTTCGATACACACCGGACCGAAAATCACACGAAGAATCTTCCTCTCAAAGCACCCTAGCAGATTTTTATCCGAATCTTTCAGTGTCCATGCTTCTGACCCATAAAGCAGGACCGGGATGATTAGGGTTTTGTATAAAGTCTCCTTGGTTCTCTGAGAGAGGGCCTTACTACTTAAATGCCTTCTTAGACCGAAGAAACAGCGGTTGGCAAGAGTAATTCTTCGCTTGATCTCTGCACTGATGTCATTCTGCGATGTAATAGTGGAGCCCAGGTAGACAAAGTCCTTGACAACTTCGAAGTTATATCTGTCCATCGTGATATTTTGCCCGAGTCGACGATGTTGAGATTCCTCTCTCGATGACAGCATATACTTCGTCTTGTCCTCATTAACCGCCAATCCCATTCTAGCCGCCTCCGATTCAATGCTCGCAAATGCCCCTGCCACAGCTCGCTTCGTTCTGCCGACAATGTCTATGTCATCCGCATATGCAAGCAATTGAACGGACTTTTGATAGATTGTACCGCTGGTGTTGACATGTGCGTTGCGTACAATGGCTTCAAGAACGATGTTGAATAGGTTGCATGATAACGCGTCGCCTTGCCTCAATCCTTTCTCAACATCAAAGGAATCGGTGGTGTTCTTACCAATTTTGACGGAGCAGCGAGATTTCTCCATCGTCATCCTGCACAAGCGGACGAGTTTGGCAGGGATGCCGAGACTCGACATGGCTCTGTATAATTCGTCCCTTTTCACGCTATCATACGCGACTTTAAAATCGATAAAAAGGTGGTGTGTATCGATCTGGAATTCCCGGGATTTTTCTAAAATCTGTCGGAGTGTGAACATTTGATCGACGGTTGACTTGCCTGGCCTAAAACCGCACTGATAAGGGCCGATCAGATCGTTGACAAAAGGTTTTAAGCGGTCACACAGGATGGCCGACAAGATTTTATAAGCGACGTTTAGGAGACTAATTCCTCTGTAGTTGGTACATTTCAGAACATCTCCCTTTTTATGGATGGGGCACACTATACCGAGGTTCCATTCATCGGGCATACTTTCCTCCGACCAAATTTTGCAGATGAGCTGGTGTATGCTCCTAGCCAATTCATCTCCCGCTGATTTAAATAGTTCGGCTTGTAAGCCATCCGCACCTGCAGCCTTGTACGACTTAAGTTTGGATATCGCCAGCCGAACTTCGGTTAGGTCGGGTGGACGGAACTCTTGGCCATCATCGTCCAAGTTGAATGGAGCGTTCTGCCTATTAGCGGCATCTTGGCTGTCTTCGCCATTAAGCAGTCTAGAGAAGTGTTCTTTCCAGATCCTCAGCACTGACTGTGTGTCTACTACCATATTCCCACTCTCATCTCGGCAGGCTTCCGTTCTAGCCTTGAATCCTTGGGTGGATCGCTTCACCCTCTGATAAAATTTTCGAACATCTCCCCTACCGCTACAACCCTCAATAGACTCTACCGCCCGCTTCTCGTGCTCTCTCTTTTTCCTCCTGAGAAGTCGGCGTTCCTCTTTTCGTTTCAGCCCGTAGAGCTCCCGGGCCACTCTCTCAGCAGCTCTTGTTCGAGTCTGCAGCATTGCCTGGTAGGCCTCGTCCTTAGCTGCATGCGCTAGCCGGCACTCCTCATCGAACCAGGGGTTTCGTTGTATTCGCCTAGTGAAACCCAGCACATCAGAGGCGGCACTTCTAATGGCTTGTTGACAGTGTTCCCACTGGTCCTCTGCACTTGATGCTGGTAGCGGACCTCCTGAGAGATTAAGAGTTACGTGGTCTGCAAAAGTTCTGGCAGTCTCTTGCGATTTAAGCTTCTCGACATCGAATCTTTTCACAGCATCTGCTCTGCGTTGTCGCGTCATGGATATCCGCATACGTAGTCTAGCTACCACCAGGTAGTGATCCGAGTCAATGTTGGCCCCTCGGAACGTTCGGACGTCCAAGATACTGGAAGCATGTCTCGCGTCTATCGCAACGTGGTCGATTTGGTTGACGGTTACTTGATCACGCGACCGCCAAGTCCCCTTGTGTATATTGAGGTGTGGGAAGTAGGTGCTTGAGATGATGACATTTCGCCCCGCCGCAAAGTCTGCCAGCCTGTGTCCGTTGCCGGAAGTTTCGTCGTGTAGGCTGTGTCCTCCGACTATCGAACCAAAGATGCCCTCCTTTCCGAATCTTGCGTTGAAGTCACCAAGAATGATCTTCACGTCGTACTTCGGGCACATATCATACGTTGTCTCCAAGAGATCGTAGAATGCTTCTTTGGTTGAGTCTTCTCTCCTTTCATGGGGGGCGTGAACACAAATCAGCGAAATGTTCTTAAATTTGCCTTTGATGCGGATTGTGACCAGGCGCTCGCTTACACTTCGGAAGCCCAAGACTTCTTGCCTAAGTCTTCCCCTTATCACAAAACCACAACCCAAGAGCCGCTGACCCGGTTCCTTCAAGCACCCGCCGTAGTAGATGTCACACGTTTTCAGTCTCCGTACGCCCTCTCCATCCCATCGCACTTCCTGGATGGCTGTTACGTCAGCCTTTAGCCTGTCCAGGTTCTCCACTAATTGTTCGGCTGCACGTGTTCTGTATAAGGACAGGACGTTCCACGTGCAGATCCGAAATTCATTGTCCTTGTTTCGTTTGCTGGGGTCGTCAACTTTAAAATCATCCATATCCGAGGCTTGTTGTTGTTTCGGAACAACTTTTTTTTACGTGGTAGGGAAGTTACCCCGACGCACAACCCCCGACCCGGAGGACCAGACCCTTCGTATAACTCCAAGGGTAGGGAGCCGGATAAACCGCTCCTTATAGGCCTGAGCTACAAATATGTCGTAGTAGCCCATATAAGGTGTTCACTAAGTAGTTCAACCTAACTGGAACTATAGACGCCACCGTTGATTCCATCTAGAGAATTCGTCCGCTGCCGCCTCGATGAAAGGAGAAGTGCCTTAGTGGGAACACTCCTCCCCCCCCTCTCTCGTTGGCTGTCCCCAACAGCTTTCCACGGGGATTTAAACCCCGTCTCCAGCTGAGGTACTAGACACCCGATGTTCACCACGTGGAGGTGAGAGTAGGAGTTGGTAGACAGAGGTGGATTTTGAGAAAAACCTGTGGACGCTTGTGTCCTCTTGAATGCACATAATTACCCTTTTGAACATCATAAGTCTACAACATTCTACCTAAAAAAAAAAAAAAAAAAAAAAAAAAAAAAAAAAAAAAAAAAGCCGTTGCGCCACCCATTTTTTTTTTTTTTTTTTTTTTTTTTTTTTTTTTTTTTTTTTTAGCTACAACATTCTACCTAAAAAAAATAATAAATAAAAAAATAAAATGGGTGGCGCAACGGCTCGTGAAGAACCAGGGCCTAGTGACTAACAACTCGCAACCATTCCTGTGTGCGCGTGTCGACAGGAATGGAAGGGACCTACAATTTTATACCCAATCTGAACGGCTAGACGAGAAGCACTTATTCATGCCAAGTGATACTCTTGGGGGATTTGTCACTTCCTCGCAAGAGGCTGTAGTCCTGAAAAAAACTATTTAGTTTAAAGGTGGACGAGGCTGGGAAGTGAGGCCAGACCTCCATCATGACAGTCCATCGCACTAACCATTACGCTACGGTCTACTATGACCTCAAGTCTCTAATAAAAACAGAGCCAAAAACCACCAATAGCAAATAGCGGATGATTTAGAGTGAGTTGAGTTGGTGGCTTATTCTTACTGAGTTGTAATGCGTTAACGTGATGTTCCGTCTAGTACTAGTCCTATAACAACATCAAATCAGGTCCAGAAACTTTCAAGAAAAGCAACAAAGGCTTTGGAAAACGTGTTCAGTTTCGGAAGGAATCAGTCATAACAACATTGAAGCGGCATCAACACAAGACATAATGGAACCATTCAGCCAACTACTTTCACATCGAAGAAGTAGGTTCGAATCAACGTATCTGAACGAAGTCGAGGCATATCCATCTATCAAACCATGCAAATGTAGCAGATATCATCTTAATTACTTCAGATGGCGCTCACAGCCCAGGATGGACTACGGCCTCAACCATAGAAAACCCTTCCAAACAGCTCTGTCCCTAGCTAGCCGCTTCCAGTTGCATACACCAAGTTGGATGAGGTCGTTTTCCACCTGTTATGGGTTCTTCCTCTGCTGCGTACACCATCGGGGTTGGATGCGAAGACTCGTCTAGCAGGTGCGTTGGTGTCCATACGCTCCACGTTCCCCAGCCATCTCAGCCGCTGTATTTTTAGCTTTTTGACAAGGTCAACGTTGCTGTATAGCCCGTATAGTTCGTCTTTGAATCTTTTCTTGCACACTCCTTCGATACTGACCGGACCGAAAATCACACAAAGAATCTGGCTCCTAACCTTTAGCACCTCACATATGGGATATTAAGTATATGCCATCTAAAAGTTTAGTAATTGGTCAAAAAAGGTCAACTAGTTTCAGAAATTGGTCAGCCATAGGAAAGTTTTAATCAATGGTTAAAGTTTTTCAAGGTCACCAACTATTTTTGGCACCTCATTTATCGGATATTGGCAAGAGAAGTTTACCATTCGAAAGGCCACTGACTTGTGATAAAAGGTCAGCTAGTTTCAGTAATTGGTCAGCCATAGGTTATTTTATCTCGTCCACCTAAAAACAAAAAAGTTTTTTTTCAGGGCTACTGCCTCTTGCGAGGAATTGACAAATCTTCCAAAAGTATCACTTGTCATGAATAAGTGCTTCTCGTCTAGCCGTTCGGATTCGGCATTAAATTGTAGGTCCCTTCCATTCCTGTTGACAGGCGCACACAGGAATGGTTGCGAGTTGTTAGCCACTAGGCCCTGGTTCTTCATGAGCCGTTGTGCCACCCGATTTATTTATTTATTTTTTAGGTTATTTTATATGAATTTTTGAAGTTTTTTTCAAGGCCGTATAAGACTTTTAGCATCTCATTTAACGAATTTTCAAAAAAAAAGATACCATTTGAAAGGTTATTAAATCCTCATAAAAGGTCAACATGTGTCAGAAGTTGGTCAGCCATAGGTTTTTTTAATGAAGTTTTAAAGATTGTTCAATGTTACAGTATAAGAGTCTTTATTAAAAAAACCTGTGGCTGACCAATTACTGAGATGCTAAAAGTCTTATACGACCTTGAAAAAATAAATATTAAACATTTCAGTTAAACAAAAACTATGGCTGACCAATTACTGAAATTAGTTGACCTTTTATGAGGTCTTTCAGATGGTGTATATATTTTTCGAATATCCCATAATTGAGGTGCTAAAAATAGTTTTTCCCTTGAAAATTACTGAGAGTAGCTGATTTTTGTTGACCAATTACTGACCTTTAAGATGGCATATTCATTTTTTTTAATTATATAAATGAGGTGCAAAAAGTGACTGTGACCTTGAAACAAACTTTAAGGATTCGTTAAAAAAAACCTACGGCTGACCAATTACTAAAACTAGCTGAACTTTTATCGCAAGTCGGTGGCCTTTCGAATGGTACACTTTTTTTGCGAATATCCCATAAATGAGGTACTAAAGGTTAGGAGCCTATTTTTCCCAGCATAATTTAAGTCATTTCATAAACAAGAGGCACTTTAAGCAAAAATAATTTTTTGTATTCTACAAGAATTTATTTCACACACTTGGTCTCTTCTAGTGGGAGCCTGCAGTGAAATTACCCCCCAAACACTTCAACACGTTTACCCTTCATAAAAAGTTCAACAACAAAAACCTAAGAAAACCCTTCTTTTTTCTAACAATGCTCAAGATAGACGAAAAGAAATCAATTTTAACCTCCAGCATCACATAAATGCACCTTGTATACTGAACCGATCCGACTCTTCTCTAGCTTATTCCCTATCCACCTTTTCACACAAAATTCACAACAAAAAAAATAAAATAAAAATATTTGATGCTATATTTCAACCTCAAAGGCATTTTCTTGGAGCATTGTAAAGTCAAGGAGCATGTTTTAGCGTCAAACTAAACTATCCCCACATATTTTCATTTCTCAAAACAACATTGTATTTACTCTTTCTCTTTTATTGTGGAAACAAAATATAAAAAAAATAAACTTTTTAAGAACAAATTTATCTTTCTCTTAACTTGCACAAAAGTTTACTTCAAAAGCGACTAAGCTGATGACGATCCAGGGCCGCATTAGGCTTCCGAAGAAAGATAGAGAATTAGGTAGGAAGTCCCTTCTTTTGTTTTCTCTTTAAATAAATATGTTTTAATAATAGTCTAAGAGCCAATGCATAAAAAGTCAAGTCATTTGCTTACCCATACCTACCAATACGTAGCTCTGGAAGGTTAAAACCAGGATAACCTTGTTTGCCCATGACGAAGGGGTGTTAAATTGGGCTTATGAGTGTGACAAAAATGTCGGAAGTCAAGTCATTTGCTTTACATTTGTTCGAATGCCATTTAAGATTTGAAAAAAAGACCACGACAACACTTAACAGTAAATATATACATTCACGTATGGCATTTCTGATTTTTTGCTAAATTGTTCAGGATATTGGCCTAGTAAATAAGTTTTCGACCCCCAGCGGCGACCGCTTTATGAGCAAAAAAAAAAACGATTTTTTCAGTTATTGCCGATTTTAATTCTTAAAAAGTAATTTTAAATTAAAACATTGTTCTACAATTTCAAAGTAACCTCCAATTCGACCCCAAAACCATCTCTGTAACCCAATGGTTTCCAAAATATAGGGGCCCTACTACGAAACTCGATTCTAAACTGAAACTATCCGAATTCTCAAAATCGGAAGTCCTAAAGACTAAAATCGAATAGCTTTAGTACATTTGTTTTCTTAGAGCAAAACTGGTACTACGGTTTGCTAAAGTTAATGTCAAATTCGTCCGAATTCGCAAATAATCAATAAACGTGTTTGCGAGAAGGTCGATTGAAGAAGTTTTTTTTAGAATGTAAGTAAAAAAAAGTTATAAACTAATAATTCATAACTATTTCATAAACATAGAAATATATATGTATAATTTGTATGTTTTTTGTACCAGGGCATCATCCAAAAGTGCAAACACAAAAGAGTCGCAGTTTCAGATTATGGAGCAATATATGACCAAGCATCCAGAATCCCAACATTTCAACAAATAAATGTACCACAAGTTTATAACAAAGCTGAAATAAAGTTTTTTTTTGGATTCAAAATTCGTTCAATTAGTTGAATTTGTTCTGGATTTTGTCCGACTCCAACCAAATTGCGAAACTTTTTATTTGTTTTTATTATTATAATTCGGTTTCCAAAATTTTTTGTTGTTTATGTCAATTGTCATGTTTTTTTCGGTTATGTCAAACGTATGCAAAACTCGTTTGAGTTATTTCAAACATAATGCGAGAATCGTTCGCAATTTTTTGGCAAATAGATTGGCAATACCGTCGTTCGATTCTACTTTCATAGAAAGTACCATTTGAAAGTAGAATCTCAAAAAACTTTCGAATAGAGTCAATAGTAGAATCGAGTTTCATAGAAGGGGCCCCAGCATTTCAAAATTTAGCGATAAAAAAATATAACAAGTAGTATTATCAAACAATTGAAAATAAAGAATTGTTGACATAAATGCATCAGAGCACTGGAGAGTGTAGGTTGAGCCAAAATAAAAGGACAATCATACCTATACCCCCGTTAAGATGGGAGGGGCAATAATCTTAAGAAATGACTTAAGGTAGAAACAACACTATTGAAAAACAATGGTAACACCCACAATATCCTCCTACAGCTTATCTTAAGCCCAGAAACCCATTCTTGAATTTAATTTAAGTTATTTTTATCGATGGTTTTTGATAAATTAATTTCCAAACTGAACATTCTGAAAAAGAATTTTCCCCTATTTACTTATGGAAAATTTATGAAATATTCTGTATTTATGAAATAAGAAGAGGGACCAAAAAAGCCTGAAAACCCACAAATAATATTATTTGGCAATTCAGTAGGTACTTTTAAGTTAATCGAAGAATATTGAATGTTAAATTTGTATAAATTTTTAACGAACAAATAAAATTGTCAAAATAAAATAGTCAATTATATTTTTATTTTAACATTTCTTACACATTTTGTGTATTAAATGAAAAAATTCAAAATTACTATTTTAACTTATTTTCGAACTATTACTTAACGTGCGTCGGCAATGTCTAGCTAAGCTTATACAAAAGCAAGTTAGTGCGATTCCAGTGAGGCATATTTTTTTATTTTTAATTATGAAATTTCGTGTCAACTTTTGAATATTTACAAAACTAAAAAGCAAATTGATTTTTTTATGTTGTTTTTTATTTAATTTCTAAAACATAAAGCGTTGTCAGTTACACCGGTCCAGACACAAGTGTATAGTGTCTGTGGGCCCTTTAAAACCTTACATTTTGCTGCGTAAGGGCAAGCTAAACACAACTCTTCAAAAAAACACTCTTTAAACCAAGTTATTTTAATGGACGCTTTTAATTCTTAAAAACCATGACATAATTAATATTGTTGTATGCTGATACGTCACAACACCCACTCAAAAATCAGCCACTGTCACGTCTTCCCAACTCTTACCATTTATATAATTTAAAAACCTACCAACAATGGCAAATCCTCAAAGTTATATGAAGGGCAAAATAAATGCTTACTGCAAATTTATAAATTGAAAGTTTTGGTTGTTTTTTATTTCAAAGCTCTTATAGCGATTTTATTGAACATTTTCAGAGTGCGAACTAGGATATATAGCGACTAACATTTTGGTCCTTCGAGCCATTGAGAAGTAAATCGGGAAGCGATTGTTGTGGTTGCAAACCAAGTTTTAAAAAAAATGAAAACATACAAAAAAAAGACAAAGATTTGTCGCGATTTTTTAAATTTTATTTTGTCGAATAGAAAATTTTACAAATCATTTTGTTAATATTAACAATAAAATCATTAAAATAAGTGAGATTCAGCGGCAGTTTACCTCAAACAAGTTTCGGAGGAATCCAGAATACATTTCCCAATAAGAAGTCCCGGGAGGTTAATTTAAAATGGTTTTTGAAAATATTTTACTTATTGTAGGTAGAAAAAAGTAATCATTTCATATACAGGGGGCCTACTCTTTACTTCGTTTCGAAAGTGAAAATTTCATAAAACGAATATTTTGTACTCTCTATTTCTAAAGCGGAATGAAATCTACTACTTTTGAAATGACAATTCCGAAAGTGGAATTCTCATACCTGGCAATTTGTTTTCGACCGTCAAATGCATTCCAATACGGAAAATGTGTTTCTACAACTAATGTGATAACGGAATTGAGAAGGAAAGTCTTAAAATGTATGTTTTTCTTAGAAAATCTTAGTTATGATAAAAACTTAAGCAAATAAATTTAATTACAGGAAAAAAAAGTGCATACAAAACGCAATCAATTCAAGATGTTGGTGGAGCATGTGTGCTCATCCCGATTTAGCCAAGGGACATTTAACGACCCCGTACGTCAAGCCACCAATAAAACTTTACCTTTAACACACATTTCCATAATATTTGATTAGTCCCGTATAATTTTCCGTGCAATCCATTCTTCATTATTTTCTGCGTCCATCCAAAGTGCAACTGAACCCATTTCCTTTTGATTTATGTTAAATTCTTTCTTAAAAAACTTACCCGCCTTGTTTGTTATTTGTTTTGATTTCTTGATTTGACAGATCTCATGAGAAATAATTCGAGACTCGTAAAAAACTAATTCGTAAGATGGAAAAGTATTAAATACTATTTTTTCCGTTTCGAATGTTTTACAGAGTACAAAATCAAAAGCGGAACAAAATGCACTTTCGAATAGGATCGACTTTCGGAACGGAATACAGAGTAGGCCCCCAGGACCAGTGGCGGATCCAGGGGGGTGGCTATAGGGGCTAAAGCCCCCCCCCACAGACTGTTCTTAAAATTGATTGAAATATAGAAATCAGAATCAGGAGTCAGACAAAAATAACGAGGCTGGGGCTACGCAATTTATATGCTACGTATTTTTTTTTCTAATCCCCAAATTAATTAGGTTTGGGCTGAAACCTGAAGGGAATTGTAAAAAAAACAAGTTCGGGGCTACGAATAATTGACAGAAAATTGGAACGAAAAAAAAAAACAGCTCGCGAGTAGGTCTTAACAAATTGGACAAAAAAACGTGGTCGGGGCTAACGCCTTTAAAATTTACCTTAGGTATTCCAGAAAATGTTTGGGCTTGACTCAAGGGACTGTCAAGTCCAAGTTGGGGCTAAAGCTTGAAGAGATAATTGAAAAAACGGCGTCGGGGCTTAACAATTACCATGCAAAATTAAACAAAAATTCACCCTAAGAACTTAGCTTACTTTGCAAGAAAAACGCAATTGGGGCTAAAACCAGAGGAGAATTTGGGAACAACAAATCAAAATCAGAGTTTTCTCTGGGCAATATTTGCGATCCCTCTAGACTGACGTGCAAATTTATTGACAAATTTTTTCCTCTGGTGGTTCAAAGCTTGACGTGACTGAAAATTGAAGGTATATAGATTTTCTTTCTATCTCCACTTAAAAATATTTTAAATGTTAAATACTACAGATGTTATTGTACTTTATATTGAAAACATTTTAAACTGGGGATAGAAGCTGATATAAATGCACAAATAACACTGCTATTCTAAAAGGAAAAGTGGTAAATGCCAAAATTCAATTATTTATATAACTTTGTATATTTTCACAAAAAACCCTTTAACCTAAACTAAAACTTTTTTATATTAGTTATAAATTATAAAATTAAGTTGTGGACAAACAAATTGTTTTACTTATGGCCAGTTTCACAGTGAAAGTTTAAAACTAAGTTTAACAGATCCTGAACTTCAGTTCAAATTTAAAGGTCAAATCGTTGGTTTTCACAGTTTAAAATGAACCTCAGTTCAATAGAGCGAAGATTAATATGACTGTATGATGGCAATGGCAACTTTCAAACAAATCAACATCGTCACAGTAGTTAAAATAATTTGTTCTTCAAGGGAAGCGTCTTTCTCTTTTCACTCTCACAACGAATGTTACATTTCCTCGTCACTCGAAAACATAAAAAAAATAATTTCAAATAGAAAGGAATATAATAAATTGTTATTATTATTAAATGGCAGTTGTCAATTTAGATTTGGGAATGATTCTAACGATCAAGTGTTCTGAACGTTGAACTGAAGTTTAAATGGCAGAATACATTCGTTTAACTAGAACTAAACAATTATGTAAGTTCAAGGTTTACTTTGAAACCGAATCAAGTATGAACTTAAGCTTAAACTTATATTGTAGTTTAACTTGGGAAACTGGCCATTAATGGCTCAAACTGGATCTACTTTGTAGTTTTAAACTTTTATGTGACGTGTCGATTGTGATTACAATCTTCTTCAGACCTATGGTTAAAAAATGTTGAACATTTTTTTCTTAAAATACCTATAAATACTAATTGCGAATACTTACAGCTTGGGTATTTAAAAATTATCTGTAAGATTTGATGATTATAGTTTGTTTTTTATTTTTGTATTCAATTTAGTTAAAATCTTAAAAAAGACGTTTAAGCAAATTGTTTTATATTTGAATATTAAAATTCAATATGTACATATGTATTTCAAAACTAAGTCAAAATATTTATGTATATGAATGTTTAAATTCTAAGTAGGCTTTAGGTCTTTTTCGCTTTAAAAATTATAATCAGACGACGTTTCAAACGTGGTTACACAGATAATACAGTTAATAGACAATCAGACTGTGAAGTTTGACATTTCTGGTTCTTAAATTCTAACAAAAAAATTATGTGCACATTTTCAACTAAATTATAATATTCTTGACTTAAAGTGTAACCCATTCTAAATATATTGTTTAATAGTTCATCAATCTAAAGACAAAAACTTTACAGCACTTTTTTTGAGAAAAATATAATAAAACTCACCTGTGGAAGGAAAAGCTTTTATCCACCTTGTTTTGTTGATTTCCACAGCCCTGAACAATGCACTTCATGTTTTTTTCTAATTTATAAGAAGATCACCACAATGTCTAATTAATGCACTTTAAACTATTTGTTTTTTCAAAGTAATTGCTATATTAATTTGGGTTTTAACTTGTACCAATTTTTTTTTTTTAGTTTTTTCTAATCACACGCTAACGATTTGGCACTTCTGGTTCTCAAAAATTGCTTCACTCACGTACACTGTATATGTGACAAATACCTCTTCCTCTATTTCTTCTTCTAAGCCCGTAGTGTAATGGTTAGTGCGTTCGACTGTCACGCTGGAGGTCTGGGTTCGCTTCCCAGTCTCGTCCACCTAAAAACTAAAAAGTTTTTTCAGGGCTACTGCGTCTTGCGAGGAATTGACAAATCCTCCAAGTGTATCACTTGTCAGGAATATGTGCTTCTCGTCTAGCCGTTCGTATTCGGCATACAAGTGTAGGTCCCCTCCATTCCGGTCGACAGGCGCACACAGGAATGGTTGCGAGTTGTTAGTCACTAGGCCCTGATTCTTCACGAGCCGATGTGCCGCCCAATTTATTTATTTTTATTTTTATGTATGTATGTAAGTATATATGGCTCAGTTGTGTCTACAAATGTTTATATAATCATCAAATCGTCCAGAGAATTTTTAAATGTACCCAAGCTGTAAGTATTCGCAATTAGTATTTATAGGTATTTAAAGAAAAAAAAATTTTAACATTTTTTAACCATATGTCTGAAGAAGGTTGTAATCACAACCGAAACGTCACTTGAAAGTTTAAAACTACAAAAAAAAAACAAAAACTGACCTATAGCCCACTAGAGGGAAATCTTATTTAGAAAAAAGGTCACGAAAAAAGGAATTAGTTTTTCAGTTGAGAGTTAGAAAATCTGCTGTACAAAATTGTAGTAATTTCGGTGACGTAGTTTGAAAATTTTTTAAATTATGCCCATCCGCATTCCATATAACTTTTGACATTTGAAATACTCACCAAAGTCGTTGCGGATCGAGTCAACTCCCCGGGAATAAAATTTTGCGGATTCTGTAATCGACATGATTGTGTTCTGTTAGATTAGGTCCCTGGCCTGAGATGATTACTCTAATACTTGTAGGTATTAAGTTTTCAAAGTTTGTACCTATTTTAAATTTTTACCTTTGGCATGTGTGTATTATGTGTAACCCTCATGCTAGTTTCCAAACACCTACAGTAACTGTATGTTCCTTAGAATTCTGGAAAAAGGTTTAACTAAATCCTTAAGGGGATTCCCTTAGAGATGCGATTTCCTCTGTATCATAGGGATTTCAAAATCCAGCACTGCATCATCATCAGTCCTTTGATAAGAATATATTAAGAGTTAGATGTATTTGTACAATATAAGTATTAGGTATCCCTATGTGGTTTTTTAATAAAAGAGTATTTTTTTCTATATTTATAGCTGTCCTGGTGAATTGGGCTTTTTGAGATAAAACAAATGATTGCTTTTATGCTGGATAGGTTATACGTTTGCCATACCTTTCTCTATTTATAATGTTTTGTTTGTTTTTGGTTTTATATTGCTTTGTTTTTGTATTGTTCTCTGAAATTACCTGATATGACTGCTCCACTGTCTGTGTCTTAGAAGTAAACGATAAAGTTAAGGGACCTCTCTACTTCTCTGCTCCCCAAAATCCTTGCACATTATACATACCTATCTCTTCTCTAGAACTCATTTCACTTTGTGATTTTGATGAAAAGCCAACGAACTGATGATGAAATAAAAAAAAAAAAAAATGTAATTTACTTGATAAATATTTATCTTTTGGTTTTGACGATGTCCTTGTGATGGAGGAGGTGTTTGTTTGAATGTTAAAATGAGCTTGGATAAACATCGTGGTTGGAATTTCGCTATGGTCAGCTTGAAGCTATAGAAGATAAATATCTATCAAGAGTGATGGAACATGGTGTGCATAATTCCATCCACTTTACTTTTCCCATACGTAATGAAGATGTTGAAAATCATGAAAGGTTTCGGATAAATTAGGATTCATTGTTTAAAGCACGATTGTATAGCAAATTTTATATCTTCATAAAGTGTTCCTATAGTTTGTATTATTCAGGTTGCTATGTTGAACAAATATATTGAAGGCATGTGACTTGTTATGAGTGACTGTTTTAAACGTGGTTGTTTTTGAATTAATAGTGCAAAACACTCTTTTGAGGATCATTCTAAATACTTGCAAACATTGACGATATTAACATCGGAAGCACAAAGCTACAGAGAAGCTTTTGTGTGAAGTGGGACAAAAGAGCGAAGAATACGGATTAAACTCTCAAGGAGAGCAAACGTCCTAATACTTAGCCTATAACTGCGTCATTTCGGACAAAACTTTACGAAAGACAACTATAACTTTGTGGTAGTAAGGGATTTTATCTTCCAAAAGTCCGCTATAAGCTCAGAACAGAATTCCAGCGGTTAGATAAAATTAGCATAATTCTTCTCAATCTCTACTTTTGTAGGCTTAAAGGGCATTCGATTAGCAAAGCTCATTCTGGGAAACAAAATAAACCGTTAATACGGCCTTATTGTATAGATATTGCTTTATGGTGCAAAGGTATAGTCTTTGGCCTTGTTATAGATCGATGAGAATGCTTTAGGTTTGTATTGAGAGGAAAATTCTTCTGGTGATTTGTTGTTCTTGGAAGTTTTCGAACGGCGATTATCATTCCGCTACTACAGAAAGGAGTCCTGACGATCCCACAAATTACAGATCTTTTAGGATCATTTTTGTACAATAGGCTCAGTGAGTGGGTGTATAGCAGGCAGATCTTAAATGAATTTCAAGCGAGGTTCAGGGAAAACCACTCGACTGTTGTTCCAATTTTTTTTATTTGAATATTGGAGATATTTATAAAAAGAGACGAAAAAAATGCTATATGCTTTCTTAGTGAATTTTCGCGCAGCATTTTATTCAAGGACTTTGGCTACCTGACTTGGGCTCCACTATTACCTTAAAAAAAATAATATCAGTGCAGAGATCAAACGGAGAATTAATCTTGCCATCCACTGTTTCTTCGCTGTATGGGACCGAAGCATGGACATTGAAATAATCGGATGAAAGTCTGCTAGGGTGCTTTGAGAGAAAGATTCTTCGTGTGGTTTCTAAACCAGGGGCGTGGTACTCTCCCATTTTCATAAAATTGAAATAAATTAATTGCAGCACTTCTGATTGTCGTGGAATGATGAAATTAGGTACAGCGCTGCAGGCAACACTTTAAAATTTGAGATTTTTCATTCAGAGGAGTGGCACCCGCCTATTCGAATATAATTGATATAAATTCTGAAGAGCACTTCTGAGGGCTTAAAGTGCAAGCAAATGCAAAATTTTAAAATTTGAGATTTTACATTCCGAGGGCTCAAAGGCGGAAAGTCCCTGAATCAATATAGCGTCCACGTTATGTAAAGGCGAGGATGGACTACGGATTCAACCAATAAGCACTCCCAGGCAGGTTCCTAACTGTAGCTTTCTCCACTTCAGCAGACCGAGCTAGTTGAGAAAGTTGTGCGTGTCAGCTAAGGTAGGGTCAACCTGTGCTGGCATGGCAGGGAAACTTTCACCTATAATAAACGGACCATTGCAATAATTTGCAGTTTTTTTTTTAAATTCTTTGTGCATATGCCCGATTTTGCAGTTTATCAAATCACTCGATTGCACCCACTATTTGAACAACTGCAAAATCGGGAATAGAAATGCAATAAAGTGCACAAGAAATGCAAGTTACTATGCGTTGCGTTTGGCCCATTACTCTGGGTGATAGTTGCCCTGCCAACTTCACAGACACGTAACAAGAACTTTGTTAAGTTTTTGGCTTTTTCGTGTATCATTTGACCATAAGGGTAGAAGCTATTCAGAATTGCCCCTTTCAATCGATGTATCACACGATATGAACAACCGAAGTTGAAAAATCGACATTTCTTTTTCTTTTTAAATGCGATTTGCGTGGAAAATATTTATTCCTGAAATTAAAAAAACAGTGTTCTAAAATCGACAACTTTACAACAATGGAGGGAAAGCTTACTTCTTCCAATCTACAAGGGGAAGGGTGATACACGAAATTGCGAAAGCTACCGTTCGATCAAGCTGATGTCACACACCATGAAGATCGTTGAGCGTATATTGGGTGGCTGCCTACGAAAAATAACACGGCTATCTGACGACCAGTGCGGGTTTGATTCGGGAATCAACCACAGATGCTATTCAGAGTATAAGAATCAGAATGGAAAAGTATCGGGATTCCTCGAGAGATTTGCATATTGTATTGGTTGATTTTCAAAAAGCATTCGACAGACAACCACGAGATCTGATATGGGTTGCACTTAGGCAACGAGGAGTCCCAGAAGTCGACGTGCGTATGGTCATGGACATGTACGAGCAAGTTAAAATAAAGGTAAGATGCCCCGCAGGAATCACCGAAGAGTTCCCAATCAGAGTAGGTCTGCACCAGGGAAGCGTCTTGAGTCCTTTGCTCTTTATTACTGTCCTTGACTTTCTGCTTGAGAATAAGGTGACGGACCCCAAAATGAATCAGTTATTCTTTGCTGGCGATGGAGCAATCATAAGTGAAGATGCTGTGTCCTTGCAATGAGCACTTAATGTATGGGTGAATGTTCTGGAGGGAAATGGATACCGCATTAGCACGAAAAGGATTGAACCTATGCTGCCGATTTTCCGATCCACACAGGCCTATTCCGGAAATCTATTTGAATAGAACAGTGCTTCCCAAGTGAGAACAGTTTAAATATCTAGGATCAATGATCAATAGCGAAGGATTTTGTAAAGATGACATCAAACATCGCGTAAGCGTAGGGTGGGTAAAGTGGCGGGAAAACTCTGCCATCTTCTGTGATAGAAAAATGCCCCCTTAGCCGAAAGGAAAGCTCTTCACGGCAGTTTTTTGTCCAGTGCTTACATACGGTTCACAGTGTTGGAAATGTACAAGAAGTATGAGAGTTAATTGACGGCAGCTGAAATGAAGATGCTTCGCATGACAGCAGGAGTGACAAAGCGCGATTGAATAAGAAGCAAGAGAATCCGAGGAAGCCTACACATCAAAAATACCATCTTGGACGAAATAGAGCATGACCAATAGGGCTGGCCACGAGACGAGACACTGCGAGACTTTTGTAAGTCTCGTCTCGGTCTCTTTAAAATCGAAAATTTTCAGTATCGTCTCGATCTCGTGTCGGTCTCGTATAATGAAGTATCGTCTCGGTCTCATCTCCGAAAAATAAGATTTCCGGCCAACTTGTTGATTATTGGAACGAAATATTTTCGATTATAGTTTGAATACGTGCAGAAGAAGATAAATATTTAACTGAAATTGAATTGTTTAATTTATTAGAATCTCTGTAAATTTCGGTCCAAATATACAGTCTCGTCTCGGTCTCGTCTCGGTCTCGTCTCGGGTGCTTAGAAGCCAGTATCGTCTCGTCTCGGTCTCGTCATGCGGGACTGAGATCGAGACCGAGACTTTTCTCGCCTCGTGGCCAGCCCTAATGACCAACTTAGCTGGTACTGTCATGTACAAAGAAGATGTCATGAGAACCCAGTTCAAAAGGCAATAGCACAAGACGTTCCAACACTCTCGCGGAAGAAAGGCAGGCGCAAAAACTCCTGGATGAAACAAATGCAACGACACCTGCATTTGGTTGGCCTCAGACATGAAACAAACCAAAACCCGAAGGCCTGTCGACGGTTTCTGAGGTCAACCCGGCGAACCCCACAAGTGGAACCCTAGGTGAAGCAGTTGAGTGGGAGAGTTGTGGTCCCCCTCGAGATCAAGACAATCGCCGCACCGCCGGTTAAATGAAGAAGAAGAAGTTCTTAAATCGACAACAAAAATAACATTTATGATTTCATGGATGAACAAATAATAAAAGGAAAATAGGATTTATATCCACACAATATAGATAATTATAATTAGAATCCTATTAAGGGGTTGCTATATAGTATATACCTTGTCTGGTAAGAAGATTTGACTCAAACAAAAGATGTCAATTAATAGACAGCGATTAAAAATATGTAATTGTATGGTAAATAAGATTATGGTATATAAAAGCTTTTGCTCCTTAGGTATTACTTTAAGCAATAAGGTATGTATACACCATGTAAAAACAAAGGGGTGACTACCTATAGGTATAGAATAAAAGCAGAAAACCTACGAAAACTGCAAACCCGCACCTTTGCTTAGAATACCTTATCTCATGGTATGAGATGCTCTCCATAGTTGGCTGACATTAAATTCTGAGGGACCAAAGGAACGGAATAATAATGATAAAAAAAGTAATGTAAAAAACACAACTTCAATTGAAAAGAATCCTTAAATTTTAAAGAAATATAAGTTAAGCTGCATGTTGCATGGATCATGGAAGAGAAAAACTATATTAATCCCCCGTAGTCCTTAATCCCATTTATACAACTCAAATAACCATGTATATTCTCAGGTCCCATTGCGTCCGTCAGTCAACCTCTTTTTCTTTTAGTTTTATTTTACTCTAATACGAGTATTTTGTGTTTTGTTCATTTATTTATTTTTATTTTGTTTTGTTCCTTCCTAAAAAAAAAGATACTAGTCCTATTAAAATAATTTGTACATTATCTCAGCCTTAAAATTTAATACCATATTTTCAATAGTATAGCTAGTTATTATAAATCAGTCATTGTGGATTATAAATAGTCATGTTTTTGTTATAAAAGTGATGACTTCTGGTAAAATGCACCAAAATTTTAAAAAAAGCCTGAGTCAAGGATTAAAAATTAACAACCACAACAAAAAAATAAACTTAACTAAGTCGAGAGAACTTTCGGCGCTAAGCTTTGGGCTGGCCACTACGAGACTCGGCGAAACTTTTGTAAGTCTCGTCTCGGTCTCAGTCTCGCCTTTTTCGTGAGAAAATATGAATCTGCAGTGTAGCCCCGGTCTCGTCTCCGAAAAAAAAGATTTCCGGACAACATGTTAATTATTGGAACAGAATATTTTTTGTCCCCCATATAGTTTGAATATGTGCAGAAGAAAATAAATATTTAACTGAAATTGGATTTTTCAATTTATAATCTCTGCAAATTTGGGTCCAAATATTCAGTCTCGTTCTCGTCACGGTCTTGTCTCGTATGCTTAAAAGACAGTCTCGTCTCGTCTCTTGGCCAACCCTAGCTAAGCTATAATACTTTTAAGTCCGGAAGGTGTTTTACGAACAAAAATCGAAGCTGGGTAAATCCCATGGAAAATTGGATAAAATAGGAATTTGAGCCCAACAGCGTAAATGCATTTTGAACCCTGCCAAGGCAAATGCAATTATAATTAAAAAATGGGCACGACTGGATCGCACAATATGATAACAGCTTAAACAGATAGAGCTCACAAAAAAGTGTGCCATCCGATTTGTTTGATAAATGTGAGTTTACGAAAAAAAAATTAAAAAATCGTTAGAGCGGTTTTCTCAAAAATTAATTTTGTATATAACAAAATTCTTGAACATTTTTAAAAATAAAATTTGGTATGCCAACTTATAGAATTAAGTAATGTTAAGATATTGAATTTTCAGAAAAAAAAAATTCAATATTTTTTTAAAAATCTAAAAATTATTTTTTCGAAAAATTTTATATGCAAAATTATTAAAATGTAAAATTTGGTTGAAATCGGTGTAGCCGTTAGCGAGAAATTTGAAGCCAAAAAATCGGTTGTATGACAGGTACCGTTACACAATTTTTTTTCTACCAAAATATTTATTTTAGTAATTATAGTAGCTCGTAATTTTTTTTTGTCAATACCGTTTGAGCCGTTTTTGAAATAAATCAATTTTTGTATATAGGTTGTACGGCAGGTACCGTTATTTTTTGAGATAAAAAAAATTTCAATTTCCCCTCTAGGAAATCCCATAAGAACCTTAAGTTTGAAGAAAATCGCTTCACCCGTTTAGGCTGCAGGTCGAGGTATAGACAGACAGACGGACAGACAGACAGAATTGCGAGACCCACTTTTTTCGCTTTCTCTATCATCGTAATGTTAGGGAAAATTATTATCTCGAAATTTTTTTTTGCACGAATCCTAAACTTGCCCTTATATCGCAAGTAAAAATGGGCACGGCTGGATCACACAAACTTGTTCTCGTACCTTACAATTTTAATGTAGCTAGAAAATGATTATGTACAAGTGCATAATGTTAGTTTTGGTTCCAAAATATTAAGATATCATTAAAAAAAACATAAATAAATAAATTGTTGCTATAAATTACTATATCAAGATATTGAATTTCCAAAAAATCAATATTTTTTCGAAGATTTGTATATGCAAAATTGTGGTGCAGCTCTTCTAAAAATTTTGGTTGAAATCGAGAAATTTGAAAACCGAAAAACCGGGTTTATGACAGGTACTGTTAATAACCGTTATTGGTAAAATTTTTCTTATCAAAATAGTAAACGCACATCTTTTTATCAAAATTCTTGGAGCCGTTTTCGATGAAAATTAGTTTTTTCTTAACGGTTTTTAACATTTGTATGGAAGGTACCGTTATTTCTGAATTTAGAAACATGATTTTTTCAACTTTTCTACAGAATAATAAAAAAATATTTTACACCTAGTTTCAAAAATATTGACCAAGTCTTGTTTAAAATATTTAGTTTTCGAAAAAAAATTTTTTATTAAATTTTGGTTCAGAATAATATTTATACTTTTTAGAAAATTTACCATACAAAAAAATCAAATATTTCAACTTAACTGTTTTCGAGAAAATCAAAAACGGAATGGTTGTTATGGAGGGACCAAAAATAAGCAATTTTCGAAAATTAAAAAAAAATTGTAAGGTAGCATTTCCTTACCTATTTAATTTATTTGAATTTTTTTAACAAAATCCTTAGGACTCATTTTTGAGAAAAAAAATTATTTTCATTTTCGGCCAAAAAAAAATTGGTATATGGCTGGTACCGTAATTGTTGGTCCTAACAAAAAAATGAAAAAAACGTGTCGGCATATAAGTCCAAAAATACTATGTACCAAGTTTGAAGAAAATCCCTCCAACCGTTTAGGTTATAGGGGCGAGGACAGACAGAATTGTGAGACCCACTTTTTTGGCGTTCTCTATCATCGTAATGTTAAAAAAAAAAATAAATAAATCGGGTGGCACAACGGCTCATGAAGAACCAGGGCCTAGTGACTAACAACTCGCAACCATTCTTGTGTGCGCCTGTCGACAGGAATGGAAGGGACCTACAATTTTATGCCGAATCCAAACGGCTAGACGAGAAGCACTTATTCGCGACAAGAGATACTCTTGGAGGATTTGTCAATTCCTCCATTATAATTATTTGAATTTTAAAACTAACAAAATCGTTGGACCCGTTTTTGAGAAAAATAATATCTTCCTTTTTATCTTAGAAAAACTGTATGGCAGTTACCTTTATCGTTATGTTTGGTCCTTAAAAACAATAAAAAAAAAGGGTGGGCATACGGGTGTCTGTTTTTCCAAACTCATGAATGAAGCATCCCCCACATCATAAGTTTAGGTCACAAAAAAAGATTCTGCATCTAAAACAAATTTGTACGGGGTCATTCACCCTTGCTTCTTCAATACAAATTTGTGTGGGAACTTTGCTCTTTTTACCTTTTGTTTTTCTCGAACTACTGCAGTTATTCCAAATTTATTTATTGATTTTTATTTTATAGTTCCCTATTTTTTTTAAACCCACATTCAAAAATGTATGTTAAAAAAAATTATAATTTATTTCGATTTTTGAAATTTATAAATATTCTTACTTCATTCAAAAATGTATGGTTAAATACAGTAGTTTATAATTTTTAAGATTTTTATAACTCAAAACAGTATGTGGTATTTAAGTTTAATTCACAAATTCGGCTTAGTTTTCGAGTTATACCAAACAAAAGAAAAATTGACCAGTGTGACCATTTTCTCAGAAATACATAAGTGAATTTGAAACATACCAAATAATCAAAACCCTTTAACGCAACTATTCCTTACTTAAAGTTCTAGTTTTATATATTTTTTTTTTTTAAAATAAAATTATCTTAAATTTCATCTCGATAATAATTTGTCAAAACATCTCTAGACCTGGGCACTCAAGTATTAGTGGCGGAGACAAATATTAGAAGGTAGTACTTCAGCCAAAAAAGGGGAGTATTTTGAAAAAATAGTAGTACAGACATTTTTTAGTCTTCCAAAATTAGTGTGAACATTTTTTTTAAACTTTATTTTAAAACAAATCATCAAACAATAAATTCAGTTAAAGTCAATCCTGGTTTCGTTACTTCCTTCCCTCTACATTTCTACTTCCCTCACCCAAGCTGTCAAAAAGACGAAACAACCGAAAAAACGAATCGTGTAATCGGGCACTAAATTAAATACCGAACTGACAGATGAAAATTTGATGAAGCCAACGAAAAACCCAAAAAAAACAAGAAAGATAGATGGAAATCCCCTTTTAGACGACTGTTAATAGCCCTATTCTGCCGTTGTGAGGCTCACAGATCACAATTTTTTGTGAGTTTGTTTGCTTATAAGGCGGTCACAATTTTGTTTTCTATGGAAGCCCTCATAATATGTTAACCTCACAAGAACAACGTAAGTTGTGATCTGCCAAGGAGCAGATCATAATTTTTAAGTTTTTATGAGGTGAGTTCACGACGAGTTGTGAGGTTATTGTGACTTGTGAGGCATCAGTGAGGTTGCCAGAATAAGGCTATAAATCTGCTTTAAATTTAAAGTGAATTAAATTTATTTTGGTTGACATTACACTTTACTGCAAGTTACATGGATGGGAACCTAACTCACTAATCAGTGAACAAGGCATCCCGTTCTACACTGATGGGTCAAAAATGGAAGAAGGAACAAGGGCAGGGGTGTTCTGTGTACCTCTTAATATAAGAGAATCATATAAACTCCCAGATGAGTGTAGTGTATTTCAAGCTGAGATTGACGCTATTGAAAAGGCGGCAGAAATGGTACACAAGAAAAAACTGAGCTCGTCAGAGATCACATTTTTCGTGGAAAGCCAAGCTGCTATCAAAGCATTAGCCAGTGAGACTATAAGATCCAAGACAGTGGTAAAATGCCAAAGCGTATTGGAGAAAATTTGTTACTCCAACCAAGTCAAACTCTGCTGGGTTCCTGGACATAGCAATATTTAAGGGAATGATATAGCAGATGAGCTGGCAAGGAAAGGGTCATTAGCAAATAGAAACAATAGTAGCCAAATATTTACGGGGCCTGAAACCCCGATCGGCGTCATTAAAAGGAAACTTGACCTTGTAACGAAAGAGCAAATCAATAACTCCTTGATTTCCAGAAACGATTGCGTTATCTCTAGAAGTTTATGGCCTAGAATTAAGGAAAAGGAAACTCAGTATATTTTATCGCTGAGTAAAAATAAAATAAAAATCTTGATAGGGGTACTAACGGGTCATTGCGCCATTGGCACAATGGCCACCAGAATAGGCGCTTTCGCACCCGACTTCTATAGGAGCTGTCAGGATGTTGAGGAAACTGAAACCATTAAGCACCTGCTCTGTGATTGTCCAAACCTCCAAACAAATCGCCTCGGTTATTTCGGAAACACGTTTGTTGGAGAACTGGACTGGCGTAGGTCTCAATGGCAAATATGAGAAAATTTATAGAAAAAACAGGCTGGTTCACAAATGAACCAGTCTATTTGAACAATTAGTTAGGAACACCTGTTTTAATTTATCAGTGGATCACAATGGACCAGTAGGCCCCCGTGTACGCAACAGCCTAGGCTAGGCACACCCCTCCTAACCTATCCTAACCTAACCTTACTGCAAGTGATCTTAAACTTCTTATTTCTTACTTATTTTAGGTCTTAACAAAAAAAAAGGAGTACGAATGTGAAAGGAGGAGTACGAGAGTACGGAGGTACTGAAAGTAGTACAATACTCCTATGGGAGTACATTCGGCAACACTGTTAGTGCCAAAAAATGTATAAAATCCCAATAAAGTGGCATGTATCGTTTTAGCACAGAAAAACCATCAACAAATTTTGTATTCAGAATAATTTAATTGCCAGCTATATATTGATGCAATTTACGAAGCATATTATTGCGCTAAGTAATCCACTATCATCGACCATCAGGAACACCACATCCAGCGCTAAAAGACCACTCCGACACCCATTGCATCGTTCGTTGGCAACAATCATGAAAACGAAGAGTCCTTTATTTAACACTGCAATCCATGTACAGGGTTGTTTGTGAATACAATGTACAATTTACGTCATTCGAAAGATTGCGAGTCCCATTAAAGGTTTTGTGGCCAAAGAGATTTAGTTGTGTTAACACAATTTAACTGTCAGGACATGGACCGTAGGATGTTGTCACTTGCATTATCTACATCTACAGCTACACATATAGCTGCACCTACACTAACACCCAGCAGGTGAGTAAATAAATTCCAAAGTGTTGGTCTCTTAACAAATAACCCAGAAGAACAACAAATGAAGACAACAACAACAACAACTAAAGGGTATACGGTATGCTTCGTTGTGTAAATGTTTATTTTTTTAATTCAAAAACTCTACATAAATGTGAACAGAAAACAAAATATGTATAACAGAACAACAAAATAATATCGCAAGAGCATGGAATTTGGAAACATTTATGCACGGTGTTGGGGTCCAATGAATTTGCGGTCCAAAATAACCGCACATTTAAATCAGAATGCCAGAACAACACTAATGTGAATTTATTTCCGGTTGCAGAGCTAATGTGAAGAAATTATTCCGGCCACTATTTTGTGTGTTTGTCCTACCACCAACCAAATTTCACCTTTTACCATCCTTTGCCATTCATTGAATTTTCCAGAGATCGGCGATAAATAAATGCGAAACACTGAAACGATGTTCGGGACTTGAAACATGGCTTTTGTGGGATGTGTTACGAAAAATGAAAGTTAAAATTTGTTTTATGTGAGTATGATGGCGTTGATATGAGTGAGAGATATCGATTTGGCATGTAAGTGGCTTGTTAGATTGAAATTAATGTGTACTGGTACCTTTGATTGAAATCAGAACCTGACAAAGGTTAATAGGAGAACAAGAATAATAAAATAATAAAAATGATATTTAAAACTTAAATAAAATACACCAATCATTAAAGGCCTTCCACACTAGCCCACTGTGTATTAATACCTACATGTCCTACCTACATGTTAATACATGAAGCATTTTAGGAATTGTTCTAATACTATCCCACCTTCTTTTACACTTATTTTTAGGTTAATGTAATGTATTAATACAAGTAAGTGTGAAAGCAAAATATGAAAAGCAATCTCTTTCCCACAAATTTGGCAGTCGCGTGGAATTCTTTCCCACTTTCAATTTGACATGTATTAAAAAAAAGTCGGCTAGTGTGGAAAGGCTATTAGCAGAACTGATTCAAATCGATATAACTAAGAAAGGGTTGATTTTCAAATCCAAGTTATCCGAAATATTTGATGAGTAACACAAAATCAGCAACATATCAAAATAATTTTAGCCAATTTAACCGAGCTCACTTTCTACCTATTATCTCCATTTAAATCGCATTTTTTCCATCTTAAAGCCTAGTACGCTGCTGATGGGAAACGAAAAATCCCATACAAAAATGACATGACGAAATCATAAACGAACAATTTCGTTGTCCTTTTCGTTCTGTAGTACGCTGTTCGACCAGCGAAATTGATAATTATACCAGATTGTTTTGACAAGTCTCCACTCTCTTTTCCCAATGAATTAATTGCCGAAAAAATGACATTTGGGTTTGTTCGTGTTTTTTTTGTTGTTTCTTTCTTTACAGCACTGTTTTTGTTTGATTTTTTCGTTACAATTCTATTTATTTATTTACAATTTATTAAAACTCTCCATGAATATTTTTCCGCTGTGTTTTCGTAAGCCTTTCGTTGTCTTTTTGGAGACCACTAGAAAATTTCGTTTCGCATCAGCAGCGTACTAGGCTTAAGGTAATTTGCTAGTCGCATGAGACATAGGTTACTAAGGAAGTTGGTAAAGCCTAGTACGCTGCTGATACGAAACAAAACTTTCCTGTGGTCTCCAAAAAGACAACCAAATGCTAACGAAAACACAGCGGAAAAATATTCATGGAGAGTTTCACATATTGCAAATAATAAAGTTTCAAAAATTGCCAAGCCATGCTGTAATGAAAGTTAGACCAAATAAAAACACCAACAAACCCAAATGTCATTTTGCCTCACACAATTAATGGTCCGGACAATTAATTCCACTTGTCAAAGCGATCTGGTATAATCATCAATTTCTTTGGTCAAACAGCGTACCACAGAACGAAAAACACAACGAAATTTTTCGTTTATGATTTCGTCTTGTCATTTTTGTATGGGATTTTTCGTTTCACATCAGCAGCGTACTAGGGAAATTGGCTGCTCTAAGCGAGTACAGAGCTATTTTAATCGAGTATACGAGCAATTTCGTAAATGCGTGAATTCAACAAGTCAATTTACTAAACTTTTGATATATAGGCTACAAAACCAAATAAGTTGGCTGCTTCAACTTAGTAGATAGGCTATTTGAATTGAGTAATCAGGCTATTTTAATCAAGTACTTGAGTTCTTCAACCGAGTACATATCCGAATATAACCGAATAGATTTAGTACTCCATTAAAATAAGTATGTGACTACAACCAATTAGTTCGCTTATCCAAGATAATTTCCTTACATTGATCTAGAAAGTGTACTGCAACCAAGTTAGTAACCGAGAAGATCGGCTATTTCAATCGAGTACATGTGTGAATTTAACCGAATTGGTTGGTTCCTGTAAGAATATATCTCGCCTAAGGTTTTGTTTGCAAATTAATTAATATAAAAAGACACTCGGCTAATTCAAGCAATAGGCTAATTCAATCAAGTTTATAGGTGCATCTAAACGAATAGGTTGGTTACATCAACAAACTTATAAGCTGAGGTGGCTTTAAAAATAACGCTCTTTAACCAATTAAGGTAGCCAATTCAACCGGTTAGATTGGCTACTTCAACTGAGAATATGTATATATGAATTCAATCAATTCAAGGCTGTTTAATTTAACCAAGTAATTGGCTGAGCTGTTTTCGAAAGTTAAATCTACAATCAATTGAGTCAGCCATTCCAACAGAGTAGATAAACTTGCTTCATATTTGAATTCAACTGAAACTGTTGTATACTTGAACAAAGTACTTTTCTAAGATTTTTTTACAAATTAATTAATGTAAACATATCACTATACTAATTCAACCTAGTATATTGGCTACTTCAACCGGGTTTTTAATTGAATTCAAACGATAAGGTTGGTTACTTCAACCAAGTTTTTTGCCGAAATTAAATTTGTTATCAAGTAAGTCAGCTTTTTTAATCGGAAAGAAAAGCTACTTTTTATGTGTACATCTGTACATATGTGAATTCAACCGAAAGAGTTGGTTTATTTAACGTTCAACCAAATAATTGTCTGACTTTTCTTTGAAACTACAGTTCTTTCCCAGTCAGTTGGCTTATTTATTTATTATTTATTTATATTTTTTAAAATTCAGTCATATAACCAAGTTAGTTGGTAGTTTCAACCCGACTAAAGATTATCAAAACTGGCATTTGGAATCAAGTTCAATAATGTTCAAACTATCTGCTGTTCCAATAAGCATTAACCAAGAGAAACTGTTAAGAAACAAAAAAAATATGCAGTGTTCAAGTTCAAGCTCAATTTCAATTTCAACACTAAGTTTGCGGGTTTAAATAAGCAGTAACCCTTTTTAACTTAAACTTGAACTTGAAATTGAGCTTGAACTTGAACTTGAAATTGAACTTGAACTTGAACTTAAACTTAATAATTAGCTCACTTTTACATTGTACATAAGCGAAATAACGATAGTGACCAAGATGTTCGTATTTTCTTTCCAAATCTAGTTTTCTGTGCTTCATTTCCCTGTAGCCCCCTTGGTGTCATATATTTACAACATTTTAATTCATTTGTCTACTCTCATAAATACTTCCAATTAAAAATGCATAGTTTGAATAAAGCATTCAAAAACTCAACTTAATTAACAAACTACGTAAAAACTATTTTCATTCACACGACTGTTTTAATTTAAAAGTGAAAAATAACTTAAGAGACCTTGAGCTTAATGTAAAATTGGTTAAAGGAACATGAAGAACTTTGTATATATATACATAAAACAAAAACCGCATGATGGTATCCCTCCACCTCCAGGCTTTTAACAAAATATAAGATTAGAATTGAAGGAGAAGGAACCGCAAAAGTTTCCTAAGAGCTCACAGATAATATTCTACAAAGGACGAAAAACTTCTATATCTACTCATAGATTTGCGAACAACACAATTGGAGGACTCTAACATGAATTGAGGCTAATATGGTTTTAGGTTATTATCCTCAAAGTTCTTGAACAAGAAGCGAGTTAAAGGAGTAAAATTCTTTTCCAAACTTTAAGTTTTATTTAAGGCCAGAAAATATTAAGACAATAATTTATGTTGGTGGTGATCTGAAGGGTGATGGTAATTTAAATGCCTTTTGAGAAATATAAGAATGTTTTAAAGTGTAGTCTTTTATTTAAACAATGTAGACTTTTGGTTAAAGAATTGAAAATCAAAATAATTTTAATGTAGATATAAAAATAAATTCTTTTGTTTAGCGCGCACACGCCGGTTTAATTAAATGGCGGTAATCAACAAAATTTCAAATTCAAACTGATTCAATGATTTAGCAGTTGCAATAGCTATTCAGTAAATATGTCATGAGCAAGCTGGCCTTAAGACTATTATAGTAATAAGTTATTGCTCTTCCGGCAATTAATTTTTGAATAGAAACTTGTTATAGGGATGTAGCTTGTATAGGTATACCTACCTTATTTAATTTAAGTATTTTTTTAAGTTCTGTGCCTTAAGTTTAACACAATTTAATTAATTAACAAATTTAAATGACTGATGGGGCTTCCAAATAATGATACAGGAGCGTGTTTTTCTAAGCGTACATTTGCTTTAGCTTCATGAATCATAAATCATGAGTAGGTACCAAGAAAAGCAATAAGCTTATCCCACTTCTGACACGAATGTAATATTTTCGTCCAGTGTTATTAATCAGTCAAATTTTCTTTAAGGTACGAATAGTTTATTCATTAAGGTTACAGTAAGATTTTGAAAAAGGAAAATTCCAGAATTTGGTAAGACTTCAGATTATTCAGTGACATTAATAAAGATACGAAATGTTTTGTTCCATAATTAATTGCCGACTTTTTCAACAGTTTTTTTTTTATTTTTATTTTTTTTTTAATAGTACTTTCGGTTCCATGGATTTTAGCTCCCAATATGGCTCGCAATATGTCCATTGTTCAGTCGCCAGGCAGGCGCCAATGTAAACAACGTACCGCATACATAGTAAAAGAACAAAATGATGTTGCTCAAAAATTTTAAGTCTTATGGGTAAAATCTTTAATCTGCCAATTTAAAGGTTTTAAAGTTACACCAAGATTTATAAAAACAAAATAAACAGGTTCTTTTATTAAATATTACTAACCGAACCCAACATTACTTACTTACTTACTTACTTAGGTCCTCGGACCTATTACGTCCGTGATGTTTCCCTTACGGGACATAGAGCCTCCACTACACCTACGCGTACGATTTCTTGAAATATATTTCAGCTCACCCAACATTGAATAAGAAAAAATGTTGATTTTTGTCTTTTTATTAGTCGGGTGTCATATATTGGATAGAGAGTGACCCGTAGTGCGTTGGACTGTCACGTTGGAGATCTGAGTTCACTTCCCAGCCTCGTCCACTTAAAAACTGCTTTCTACAAAACAGAAGTCACTAGCCAAAAATAATGTTTTTTTCTTTAGGTTCACACTACTAATTCGGCGCCACTGTGCAGACTACCTTTCCATTACTGTGGACTTCTAATATTCACTAACAATTTGTTTGCCAAACTTACCGTTGTATTTAGGGCTGGCCACGAGAAGAGACTCTGCGAGACTTTTGTAAGTCTCGTCTCGGTCTCGTTAAAATGGAAAATATTCAGTCTCGTCCCGGTCTCGTGTCGGTCTCGTATTTCGGTTCGGTTTTTCTGAAGTTTTTTTTTTTATTATATCAATTTCTTTAATTTTTATTATTAATCAGTACAAACCGAATATGAACCGTCTGTGTGTGAAGGGGTCTAGATGGAAAACGAAATCGAACCGAATACAGACCGAACTGAATGAAACCGAATATGTGTGAAACGAGCCTTAGGGCCAGTTTCACAGTGAACACTTACCGGAAAAAGTTTCACTTAAGTTTAGCATATTGGCTCTTTTTAGTAATTTTGGCAAACTTGGTTAGTGACACTTAAATGCCCAACACGGGAGACTTAAGTGCAACTTACTAAGGTAAGTTTACACTGCCAAAATTGAAATTTTGTACCCAAGATTTCGCCCTTAAGTGCCACTCCTATGACTGTGAAACTGGCCCTTAGACTCTCTTTTAATTTCGGTCCAAATATACAGTCTCGTCTCGGTTGCTTAAAAGCCAGTCTCGTGTCGTTTCGGTCTCGTCATGCGAGACCGAGACTTTTCTCGTCTCGTGGCCAGCCTAGTTGTATTGTATTGTAAGGTATTTTAAATAAGCAAATAAATGACATTTTTAGTTCACCTATCACCTTACACTGACGTTTTACCCTTGCGAAGTTAAATCAAATTGCAAAAATTCAAATATTTTGACTTTGGGCCTCTATTTAGGTGTTTTAACTTGAATTTTGGGCCAAATCGTTGTTGTGTATCCAGATTCTAATCAGCACTTTGGAAAAACGACCTAGGACCCACTGTGCATCAAAACGTTTCATGTCTCCAATTTTTTTTTTAACCGTTGAATTCATAACATAAACAATTAAACCGTAATACTCGTGCTTCTAGGAATGCCCATCAGTTTACCCTCGAGCCAAACTTCGGACGTACTGTTAAGTACAGAGTTTTTTCTTTAGTCGCACTACACGAATGTGGAATTCTCTACACGGCTCAATTTTCCCCTCCCATTGCGATCTTCTGACATTCAAAACCAATATGCTTCGGTATCTCCTTTTAATTCCTTTCCAATCTACTTAATAACTCGTGCTGTGTTTAACATTCTAAGGGTAGTCACAACCCCTTGAGTACGCGCTAAATATAAAAAGGCCCCACGTTGGGCGCCAACCTCACTTTTTGAGTTGCACATCCCATTAACTATTATTTGTGTGTATCTACAATATTCTTACATACAATATGTTTCTTTTTTTGTGCTTTTTTTTTGAGCTTATGTTCGTATAGCCATTAACTTTTATAAGAAAATATGCTTACTCAAAGCAATCTTGTTATTGATTATGTATTCTTTTCCACTTCTCTCTACATAATGGAAACATTATAATGTATATTGTTATTTGACATTAACCACCATAATGATTATTCTCACTCACGATGATTTTGAAAACGGAGGCAAAATAATCAACTTGGTCTTTAAAGAGGGTTATATAAGCAAAATATATTATATAGACATATATACTGAACATATTTATGTATATTAACGGATGCTATCCTATTACCCAAACAGCTTCAAAATTACTCCTGTCCCTGTCAGTGCGGTAGTGACTTGTGAATATATCTAACTCATCAGACTCTTTCATCCGGAATAATACCTACCATATAATAAGGCACTCATACAACACAATATTTTCTACATTCTATGTTGAGGAGCACCGCCCCGTGCGGCACGGGGTGTCAAGAGGCAAAGCACAAATGCTAAATTGAACAAAACCTACAGCCTATATACTGTTTAACCCAAAATATAAGACAAAAGGAGGATACATGCGAAACCCGAAAAGCGGATGTGAGTTCCTTCGACCAAATCATCCGGATCTACCGACACATGCATGGAAAATCTGACATGACAACTTATCGAGTCGACGAGATGATGATAACTAAAGAATATTGTGTTTTGTATATTTTCTTCTGCACATATGGTGCGGGCTTTACTTTTATCATCTTACGAAGAAATCCATTGAAAGGACCCGCAAAGGACCAACAGATATTGGTGTGTGTCACAATAAAAGCATGGTTGTTGGAGAGATATTGTGCACAGATATTAAGGTATAAGCCTGATACAATAGGATAATAGAACCCTAGCCTTTAAATATTTACATGATGGTGTAATTATAGAATTTAGGTATATCGATAATTAAATTTTCTCATAACCAGATCCTATACGTCCTGTGAAACAGAAAATATGGTGGTGTAGGTAATTATAGACTTTTGGTATACATATCGATAATTAAAATATCTCATAACCAGATCCTATCTAAGTCCTGTGCAACAGAAAATTAGAGCATTTGTTTGACGTTTAAAATATGATGCTTTAATATTTTTCAGGCCATATACATATTAAGATAAGCATCATGAAAAGTGTTAAATTATCTGGAAAAGATTTAAATTGTTTTTAACTCAAGACAATGTAGCTCATCTGATTTATGCACTTGGTTACGTTAAGTCGCCCCCAGCAGCAAAACTGACACTCTTGAAGTATTTTGATAGGTATTATTCAGAGATCTCCCTATTCGTTAAACGTTGAATGTTACTGATGTCTGAAGGTGTTTACTAACTTAAGAATCAATGTAATAGAAATCTAACAGATGGAGCTAACAGCCAATGTAAATGTCATTTGAAAATACGTCAAAAGGAATTGATTGCTTGCCTACAAGACAGTGAACGGGGTAATGACAGACTTTTACTGAGCCTATATGCACCTTAATAAATATCGAACAGTTATATTTATTTTTCTTTCGGTATCATATAATCGAATGCTTACACTAACTGATAGTGATGGTGCTGATATCAAAGGGGATGATAAGGGGTGAGACGATGTAATTATTAACAATGAAAGCAATGTAATGAAACATTGCGATTCCACTCACACCTTATCTATATATTAATACGCTTAGCAAATCCTAAGCAAAACCTAACGGTACATTTTTCTCTCTAAATACTCACCGGGGCTAAATAAATTATATAACGTTGGATAGCTTTTGCCCCACAGATGTGCATAAACCAAAAATTATGTCTGTATGTAGCTGTTATAGCATTTAATGGACATTTGAATTTTTCAAGATAAATGATTTTTATCATTTTAATGGTCCGGATTAGAACTCTGAAATTTTGGGAGATTGTGACCATTATTCATTTGGATTTGTAGGTGAAAAATTATAATAACTTGCCGGAAAACAGAGAAAGTTACATTTTTATATATTTTTGCTCAAAATCAACTTCCATAGGAAATATATAAATGTTAAACTATAGTAGGTAGACTAAACTTTAATATCAAAAAATCATTTGTTTTGGTATGTATGTCAGTATTTAAAAAACGTAAGTATTATTTGCAAAAGAACTATCTACATAATGTTTATAAACAGAAATTTGTTGGTTTATTTTAGAAAGCGCGACGGATCCACATGAACAACAGTTTTTATTTCAAGAACTTTATGAAACTGCTAACAATGATCAGCGGAACTCAATTGATAGTGTCATTCGTGAAACTACATACATATCATGATTCTGGCTCAAATGTATTTTGTTTGACTGCTTATTCAGGATGTGGAAAACATTCGCTCAAACTGCCATTATTTATATCATAAGGTAAACGCATTGAATTTTTGTTGAATTGCTACAGCTTTTAGTGGTATAGCATCAACCCTTTTAATTGGTGGTAGAACATTGCACAATGCATTTAAATTGCCTATTCCAGTGTTGAAAACTTCAGTGGCAAATATTTTGGCTTATAGTAGTCAAGGTCGTTATATTTAGTCAGCGTCTTTGATCAACATAGATGAAATTTCAATGTGCCCACTCTAAGTTCTTAAAATTATCGATAGATTATTGAGAGATTTATGGCCAAATCACAATCACGCGTTAAGTCGCTCTGACCTTGACAGGCTTTTTACCGACTTTACGATATCATGTGTCATTAAGCGCGACCCTAAAATTTGCAAATCAGAATGTCGCGTCAGGCTTCGGGCTTTGACAAGATAGGAATTTGATTGAATAAAAGATCTGTTTCTTTAAATTAATTTTTCATTATTTTCTTACGGAAAATGGAGAAGCAAGTGTCTCTGTTTTTATTTGATTTTTTGGTGTGTAAAAATATTAATGTTTGTCGATGAATGCATGATAAGAAAAAAGTGAGTGACTGAGTCGCGCGAAATTGCTTTACCGAGCATTTAGTTCAGATCTGTAAGTTATATTAGGACGACTCATAGGTCCATTTATCTATTTAAAAAAAAACATTTGGAGGGATATATTATGGGTTTATACAAATTTTAATCTTGTAGGTATAGAAGGCATTATCATGCAATCATGTTACCATGAGCGAGTGCGAGTAGATGACAGAGTAGTAACGTACATAAAAACTAGAGGGCATCTCATAAAGTTAAGAGATTTTTCATCGAAATAATATTTAGTTTTAATATTTATACCTACACAATACACATACTAGAGAAGTAGAAACAATACAAATTAATAAAGGATGAATTTATTCACTATTGATCAACATGCTGAAAACTACAAAGTTGGCCAACTTAAAAGTTGACTTCAAATCCGTAGTTGAACTGAAAGTTGAAAAATGCTTTTATTCACTATTTCGAATCTGAACTCCAAAGTTGAAATTCAAAAGTTGACCCACCTGCAGTCTCTAAAATATCCTTGGCATATTTGTGACACATGAGTGACATGACGCACAAAACGTCATTTTAAACTTTTGTTTTGCATTAGAATAATTTAGCATTTTGAATAATTTTTCCGAAGAATTGCAATGGATTTTTCATTCCATGTGAAGCGCGGAATCAAAAGAATATCAAGAAAAATTGAAAGCTTTTATTTTTAAAGCAAATATATATCTAACAATAAGAGGTGAGTTTTCACACACTTTAATTTGTTCCTACTATTTCGTTTTACCAAAATGAAATTATGAAGGAAGAAACACACATTTTTACAGAGATGAATAATGCAGTGTCCAACAGGAAAAGTCAAACAAAGATCAACAACTCCATGAAACGTAAGACCTTTAGTTATTGTTAAATGAATCATGAATGGATCCATGTTCATGAGTATGTTTTTACACTTGTCCGGCGAAATCGTCGCCCATTACTTAAACATCACAAGACCAGCAAATCATTCCGTATATAACATGGAACACAATGCTGAAGTGACCTGTTTATTGAAATTGTACACCTGTTCTAATTTTTGGTCTGGGAAAGGCACCATTTTTATAAACAAATTTCAATTATAAAAAAAATAAGAAACCAAAAAAACTCATGCGGTCCACCATCTTAGTACTAACTCACCCGACAAAGCTTGATTTCGGTGATCGGTCGAGAACTGAATAGCATGAATAAATAGACAGAAATAAGAAAATCAAAAGTTTATCAACTCTAGATAAATAAAATATTTAGTTTTTTATTGATACAAATTATTGAAAGAGTTTTTTGAAATTAGAAATGTTAAATTGAATAAAAACTTTCGCACCCAAATCCAACCACAACAAAAATAAAATGAGAATTGTGAACTGTCAAAGCGAAGCCAGAATAGGAAATAGATCTATTCGGGCGTTGGAGCTCGCGCTTACAATATTTTCGATCTGAAGCGACGCAACGCCTGAGGTAACATTTCGGTTTTTTTCATACAAATTCATTGTTTCTATTCAATATGTCAAAGTCGGAGCGACCTAACGCGTGATTGTAATTTGGCTATTAAGTACAATTGTAAATGATTCTTTTGTGTGGTGATTTTCGTCAAATTCTACCCGTTGTACCTCATGGTTCCCGTGCAACTTTAATAGAAAATTGTGTTACAAGTAGGAGTTGAATTTCTTCGTATAATTGGAAATAGAGAGGCAACATATTTTAGACAGTTTGGCGAGGATATTATTGAAATTCCGCGGCAATCAGCTGGGAACATAAATAGTATTGTTAATGAAATCTTTAGTGATATATCTCAAAATTTACTTTCCGATCGTACTTTGGCCTCCGTTATTTTAACACCAACCAATGAAGATTGTGTAATATGATGTTCAAAAGGGTAGTTATGCACATTCAAGACGACACAAGCGTCCACGGGTTTTTCTCAAAACCCACCTCTGTCTACCAACTCCTACTCTCACCTCCACGTGGTGAACATCGGGTGTCTAGTACCTCAGCTGGAGACGGGGTTAAAATCCCCGTGGAAAGCTGTTGGCCAACGAGAGAGGGGGGGGGGGAGTGTTCCCACTAAGGCACTTCTCCTTTCATCGAGGCGGCAGCGGAGGAATTCTCTAGATGGAATCAACGGTGGCGTCTACAGTTCCAGTTAGGTTGAACTACTTAGTGAACACCTTATATGGGCTACTACGACATATTCGTAGTGCAGGCCTATAAGGAGCGGTGTATCCGGCTCCCTACCCTTGGAGTTATACGAAGGGTCTGGTCCTTCAGGTTGGGGGTTGTGCGTCGGGGTAACTTCCCTACCACGGAAAAACTAACCGGTTCCGAAACGACCACAAGCCTCGGATATGGATGATTCTAATGTTGACAACCCCAGCAAACGAAACAAGGACAATGAATTTCGGATCTGCACGTGGAATGTCCGGACCTTAAACTTAAACAGGCCACGTGCAGCCGAACAACTAGTGGAGAACCTGGATAGACTTAAGGCTGACGTTACAGCCATCCAGGAAGTGCGATGGGATGGAGAGGGCATACGAAGGATGAAATCATGTGACAACTACTTCGGCGAGTGCTGCAAGGAGCAGGGTCAGTGGCTGTTTGGTTGTGGTTTTGTGGTAAGGGGAAGACTTAGGCAAGAAGTCTTGGGCTTCAGAAATGTAAGCGAGCACCTGGTCACAATCCGCATCAAAGCAGAATTAGAGAACATAACGTTGATCTGTGCCCATGCCCCAACGGAAGACAAAGATGACTCAATCAAAAAAGAATTCTACGATCTCTTTGAGAAAACGTATGATAAGTGCCCTAAGTACGACGTCATGATTATTCTTGGCGACTTCAATACCAAGATTGGAAAGGAGGCATCTTTGGTTCGATAGTCGGAAAACATAGCCTGCACGACAACACTTCCGATAACGGACTAGTCCGTGCTAAGGATCTGGAAACAACACTTTTCTAGGCTGCTGAACGGCGAATATGACCAAAACTCCGCTGTTAGACAGAATACCCCATTCAACCTGGATGGTGATGGTCAGCATTTCCGTCCACCCGACCTAAATGAAGTGCGGTTAGCGATTTCCAAGCTTAAAGCGTATAAGGCTGCTGGTGCGGATGGCCTGCCAGCCGAGCTATTCAAAGCAGGGGGAGATGACTTGGTAGGGAGTGTACACCAACTTATCTCCAACATTTTGTCGGATGAAAAATATGCCCGATGAATGGAAACTTGGTATAGTGTGCCCCATCCATAAGAAAGGAGATGCTCTGACCTGTGCCAACTACATAGGTATAAGTCTCTTAAACGTCGCATAAAAAATCTTGTTATCTGTACTGTGTGATCGCTTAAATCCATTTGTCAACGATCTGATCGGCCCCTATCAGTGTGGTTTTAGGCCCGGCAAATCAACCGCCGATCAAATGTTCACACTCCGACAGATTTTGGGAAAAACCTAGGAGTTTCAAATCGATACACACCATCTCTTTATCGATTTCAAAGTCGCATATGATAGCGTAGATAGAGAAGAACTATACAGAGCCATGTCGCATCTCGGCATCCCTGCCAAGCTCGTCCTCCTGTGCAGGATGACAATGGAGAAATCTCGCTGCTCCGTCAAAGTTGGTAAGGACACCACCGAAGCCTTTGATGTCGAGAAAAGTTTGAGGCAAGGCGACGTAATTGTACGCAACTCGCAAGTCAACAACAGAGGTACAATTTTTTAAAAGTCTGTTCAACTACTTGCTTATGCAGATGATATTGACATCATTGGGAGAACGAAGCGAGCTGTTACCGGCGCGTTTGCAAGTATTGAATCGGAGGCGGCTAAAATGGGTTTGGCTATTAATGAGGACAAGACGAAGTATATGCTACCATCGAGAAAGGAATCCACTATAACATCGCCAAATGACATCAGTGTAGAGATCAAACGTAGAATTACTCTTGCCAACCGCTGTTTCTTCGGGCTAAGAAGGCATTTGAGTAGTAAAGCCCTCTCTAAAAGAACCAAGGAGACCTTATATGAGACCCTAATCATCCCGGTCCTGCTGTATGGGGCAGAAGCATGGACCCTGTCAAAAACGGATGAGAATCTGCTTGGGTGCTTTGCCACCTCATAAACTTGAGTTAAAAATTAACTCCATTGTCTTGCTTATTCGAACTTTAAGTACATCTAAGGCTTTGGTGAATGGATAATAATGCCATTGATTGCGAAATTTGGACTGGCACGGTAAAAAAGAAACGGTTTCTGATTCCACGCATAAATTTAACATATTCAGGATCTATTTTGACCTTTGACTTTCAAAGAACATAATTTCCCATTATTTCTACCTTTGTTGAGGCAACCTGTTTTTACTCAAAGTCAATTATATGTCGCTGCCAGTAGAGTTCGATCTTTTGAAGGATTAAGGTTTTTCATAAGAAAACATAGTGGCCAGTGTCATTTAGCCAATGATGATAGAATTTTTACCAAAAATATTGTGTATACCGAAGTATTGAATGCTTATATTCAAAATTAATTAAAATTTCTCTGATGTTTTAACGAAGTTATACTTAACATTAGTTACTTAAAAAAGTTTTTTGTTTTACGAATAAATGTAAACTTGTAACTTTTGTTTGTCATTGTCTAACTTTGAGAAGCAGGCAATTAAAATGGCTCAGAACAAAAATTTGAATGCAGTAGAATTATTTTCAAGAGATGCGGCAATTTTCGAGTACAGACTGGGGGCTGTTGTTTTTCAGTTGCAGGTCGTGCATGATCGTGTTAGCGAAATGGCCGAAGCCATCACTTTTAAAAATGGTACGTGGTATTTGATTATAATTGGTTGAATTTAATTTTGTTTTGGTACTCTAATAAGGTGCTTTGGAAGCGCCGCTAAGAGATGTTGAAGCGTGTGAAAATACGAACGATAAAGCGGAACACGAAGAAATTGAACTGAATACTCCACCTACAGGGACAAAAATGAAATCTCAAATATGTTGGCGGCTGGTTCGCTTGGGAGAGTTGAATAGGCAGCACTTGAAATTTATAGGTTCATTTCAAAAAAGTGGGTCTTTAATTGACCAACTTGAGGGTACAAAGATTTATTTAATTCAATATTAAAATTGGTGTTAGATAAATTAATTTCAAAACAAAATCTTAGGAGCTTCCATGGGTGAGTGTGGCCGGGGACCAGATGTATAATCTCGAATTTCATATTTTGATATGTTGTGTCATCCTTACTTTAAATAAACATATCTTCAGTATACTCTGCAAAAGGTAATAAAAAAAGGTAGGAACAGACATAATTGCTTTTTATTTCTTTGGCTTGTTAAAAGAAAAGAAATTGTATGTATCTATAATGCATCCTTGAATTTTGTTTTGCTGGCCAAATATTCGGCCACTGGCGGTACTAGTTAGAATTATTTTAGTAAATAGTAATTAAACAAAAAAAAAGCAAACATTTCAAAGACCCCCAACCGACACCACTGTATTTTTTTTATACAAAATGCAATACTAGCGTATCCATCAATAGGACAAACGAAAGCACCACCCACGCGTGTGTTTGTTGTAATGAATGTACACTGTGTGCACCGAACTCGTGGTATATCCAACAACGATGCCCTACTAGCTCTGGTAGACTTCCGATCGATAGCAAATATATATAATTGCATAGAATAGGTAAATAAAGAAAAGCTAAAATAATGGTATTGGTGAAGTGAAAGCTTAAGAAAGATGGTTCAATAAATTTTGCAACCTAAGGCAAAGCTGAGGAACACCAAAGTGGCAATGTATAATGAAAGCACATCAAAGGCGAATTCTTAAGAGAAAACTTGAGCCCGTTCCGGCCATAACAGAATCGCTACAACAACCAGTTTTAACGAGCACCATTGTCCCGACCTAAAGGACCGAATAACCGCAAAAAAGGAAATCTATTACGAAGAATATACAAAAGGACTTTGAGGTCTCCAAAAATCCGCTGAAGAAACTGGTGCAATCATCAACTGAAGCCCCCTCGAAAGCTTTAGCAGTTGAACTCAACGAAGGAAACTCAACCGAACGCTACGATTTTCCACCGGCTTTATACCAGCAATAGACGAAGGTATCGATTTTAGTGTCCTGCCCATGCTGGAAATATCTTCTTATGAGGTTGCAGTCCTTAGGCACCACGATAGTTTGTTCCAAACCCAACTCCGACAACCGCACAACATCAACGCGAAACCAAAAAATACAGTGCCTGTCGATGCATTTGCGTACATAATAATAACGAAACACAGACATTACAATCCAAAGTTCCAGCGGCCGCCCTAAAATAATCAATAATAACCAAGAGAAAGCGAAGAGCTGTGTGAAGAAAATAGAAGGGTATGAAAACCTACGTTTTATCTGAATATAGCTGACATTCACTATTAACCAAATTCTTAACGACAGATAAATGACTTTGCAACATCAAACCTGGTATGAGTCCTAGCAGAGTACCGGATATACATCTGCTGGTCGAGCCTAGAGAGTGACATGGATAATTAAGTGGTTTTTCTGTCAATAAAACTTCAGCTCCTAATCATCTCCACAGGCTAACCAAAGGAGTTCATCAATTACTCCAAGCTTACCACCATCAAGCAGAAACCTCCTGAAGTCCAAAACTGACATAGCAACTTAGTATTTTATGGAAGTTGTCACAAAATAATAATATTTTCGCGAACCTATTCAAAACCTGCACCATTTAGGACAGCGGCTACAATGGATTCCCTACTACGAGTCTGTGCTGAGCATTTTCATATCCGTGAACATTATGAACTTATTGCAGCATTCCAAAAGATAAACACTGTCATCCGTCGGGAGGATGCCCTGACATTGAGATTACAATGAACAAGAATAAGGCCAAGAGCCAAGGTCTTTGGGGACCACTTTGAAGATCACTTCAAAACCAGTCGATCTCGACTTCCAAGAACACCAGCCACATCCGGAAAATGGACCGACTCTCCTGTTTTCTGATGACTTTCTGACGCACGCTAAGTGCATCTTACTGGTTCAAGCTGTAAGAAGAGTTGAACCCACATTAGACGACTCTACGGTAGTTCTGCCATCCTTGGGGCTTCAAAATCAATTCCATCAGCTCTGAACTAGTTTGGTTCAAACGCTCAAAATCTGCTCCGTGAATGCAAGAATTACAACTGCAGGAACACAAAGAACAGCTTGCCTAATGGTACATAGGTGGCAGTAAGCAAGAAATTGAAATACTTGGAGATACATTTTAACGAACTGGATCAATTCCCACGTGGAAACTGCCCTATAAAAAGTCAATTTCAACTTCCACCGTATTAATACACTAATGCAAAAATAGAGCGGACCGATTCAGAAGACGAAGCTCCTTCTTAAGAAGCAATTCACAAGACCGATCATGGATCTGTTTCCCCGTCTAATATACGGCGATAAAACCCAAAATATAAAAATTAGCAGTGTTTCAGTCGAAAATCTGGCAGTTTTGAAAAGTATGCATTACGACAGGATACGTAGGAAACCAGTTATCAAAAAGAGGAAAAAGAAAAAATAATAAAACCCGACACATAACTGATTGAAATTTTCGTGTCACTTTTTTTAAAACCTTAACTTTGACGATCCAACCATTATAGATAATGAAGTAATGATTTTCCAAAGCAACTTTATCGTCTTAAAATTAATGTCTGGAATTTGTTTCTGAGATTCTCTCACTGGTGGATATGATGTTAGGCAATCGAGTAAGCAGGCAGTTTTGATTGATTGTTTTTTTCAATTTTGTAAATGCATTAACAAATACTTACTTCAATACTTAGGTCCTCGGACCTGTTACATTCGGTTGGTTCCCCTTCGACCGTTTTTCATCACGCACTTCAAGGTCGGCCCACTCGTCTTCCACCCTAAGTGAGAAGGTTCTATTGGACCGCTTGACCCGCAATGCACTCGTTACCTTTCGAAGTTTATGTCCAATTCAATGTCACTTATGTTTTCGAACGATAGAGTAGATGTGTTTTCGACATGTTCTCGCATAAAGTTCGTCATTTGAGATACGGTTATGCCAGAAAATCCTCAAGATGTTTTTTTTTTGACGGAATTTATGGGTAACAATATTAGATTGGCCTTTAAGCTTATAGAGTTTTTTCTCCATATTTTGGATAGCATTCCGAACGCAACCTTTGACTTCCATTTCGGTTCCGCCGCAATACTCCCAAGATATTGAAAATTTTCTACTATCTCTACTGGTTGTCCAGAAATATCTACTTGGATAGATGACGAAGTTCCAAGGCTGATCCTTATTTTTCCGTATCGATCTTTAGCCCAACGATTTCAGCTTCTCTCATCATACTTGTGGTATGGTGGAGATGCGTAGTCCAGATGTTATAGGTGCGATTGCCGAGTTCACTGAATTCCTCCATTTCCAGTCGACATGTACTGTACTGGGTCCAGTCCAGTCGACTGATGTACTGGGTGCAGTACATCAGTCATCACCAACAAGGCAATAGGAATAGTATTGGTGACAGTATACAGCCATGTCTGGCTCAATTTTTGATTTCAAATTCGTCTGACAAACTTCTTTTATGTAGAACGAGACATTTGGATCCATCATATGAAGCCTTGATAATACGTATCAATTTATCTGGGATGCCCCTCATACGCAAAATAAACCAGATAAGTTATCTACTGACTCTATCGAACGCCTTTTCGAAGTCGATGAACAACAGGTGAAGTGTTGATCGATATGCACTGTTCAATTATGTCCGGCAAGGTGCAGATGTGGTTCACACTTTAAGATCCAGTGTGGAAACCGGCTTGTTGTGGAGTGTGCCTTCGAGGTTGTCTTTTTTATTCACTCTAGGATGATTTTTGCTATCATCTGAGATACTACAGGCAGCATGAAAATCTTCGCACTGTGTAAGGTCTGCTTTCTTTAGGAACTTGACAATCATTCCTTTTGTGCACTCTTCAGCAAAAAACACAATTTCAAAATAAACGATGACATAAATAATGAGATACATGTTTGTAGGTCTTTTATTGGCAGGTGCAGGCTGCAGAGCACAACTACAGCAGAGTATCGAATTTTCCGTTGATATGTTGTGTTGTCTATAGCCTTTTCACACCAAACCCAAAACTGGGTTTTCGGCAATTGGTTTACGAAAACTTGAAATGCGTTCACACCGAAAATTTACAAGTTTTCATTTGACATTTCATTTGTTTTGATTGAACACAATGGTTTCGAGGAAGGGCCGCGCCGCTTTGAAAATTTTCAGTGCCACAGAAAGGGGAAAAATCAAATGTTTTATGTGCAATTAAAAGACAATTTATTGATATTAGAATTTAATAATGGAAATATAATCAATCCTGATTCGTTATAATTAATTTATTTCTTAACCGAACAATTTCACGTAGTAGTTAGGATGTGCGACACTGGGTCGCGCTCTCTTGTGTTCCAGCAGAAAAAATATTTTTTCCTGACAGCAACCGGCCAGCTATTTATATGACATTTAATTGAGCGCTGAATGTTTCACAAGGCGTGTTTGTTTAGTTCATCCTGCAAATCCAACATGTTTTGGAAAGGTTTTATTTAAAACTTGTGGTTTAGCAAAAATGTACGGGAAAACTTGTGTTTTCGATCTAGGTTTTCAGCCAAAACCGATATTTTCGTGAAAACCGGGTTTTGGGTTTGGTGTGAAAAGGCTGTTACAGTCACAGTGCGTGTTTACAGAGGTTGGGGTAGAAAAGGAACGGAGGATAAAGTGATACATGCCAAATTTACCACAGTAGAATTTACAAAAGTTTTGAACCTATTTATTATATGTATATAATAATAAATTTAAAATAACTTTTTCACAAAAAAAAGTAATTTTTCTACAAAAAAAAAAAAATTACAAAAAAAAAAATAACTTTTTTACAAAAACAAATTAACTTTTTTACAAAAAAAAATTATTTTTTTTAAATGAAAAAAATAGCTTTTCTACAAAAAAAAATAACTTTTGTACAAATAAATTACAAACTAAATCTTATACATATTTGCGCTGGCTAACATAATTATGTTCGACGGGCGCCTTTGGGGTCCTGCAACCAACTAGTATCCGATATTAAGATTTTAAAATACCTCATAAAGCCAGACATAAAAGATTAATTGAAAAAAAAAAAACAATCTTCAATTGCATACAAACTTTGAAAAAAAATGAAAATCAATTTGAGTTAATGTTTTTGTATCTCCCTAATTGGCTTAATTATTCAAAACTTTATACGGAAAATTGATGTGATACAAAAATTGGTAATTTAAGATTCCTGGTAGCATATTCTCTACATATAGTAGAGGATTAAATAGTTGTAGATATAATAGAAAATTTAAAATTTAGTACTTTATTGAGTTATGATTAAAAAAAGATGAGCATTTTGTGACACCGCAACGGACAGATACAATCGTTCCTTACTTTATTTTTTCTTGGATTTTAATGTAATAATCTATTTTGTAGCTCGTACCAGTGGAAAAATAGAAGCAATATACAGTAGTGGCCCCCTTTAGTCACAAGAAGATGAGAGACAAATGTGGCTGTTCTTGTTCCTTATACTGAAGATGGTTTGTCCCAAAAAAATATATCAGATCTTTAAGAATGAGGTGAAAAATTAAAGCAGGGATGACTTAAATTTGTATGCAAACTTAATCGGAAAATGTTGTACAAATTCATTCTAAAAATGTGATTGAGTTAATAGTCATCTCGATTTTTGGCGCATAAATTGAAAAGTTCGTACAAAATTTTACAAATTTGTAAAACAAAACCCACGCACATATTGACTTATTGACTTAAACCTCCTACGATTACGTATAAGATAATGTTTACAAAAAATATTTTCATTAATTTAACAAGAGTTAATTTAAAATAAATTCGTAACTTACAAAATTCTAAACGGATCCTCCAGATTAAGGTTTGAAAATACTGCCCTTAAGATTTACACAAAAAACAAACTATCTACAAATTCTTGAAAACTTCGACAAAATTAAAAACAATTTGAGTTAATGTTTTTTTTTTCTACCTACCTAATTTAATTAATTATTCAGACATTATTAATTTAAATTCGTTGGTTGGCATGTTCTTTACATAAACTAGAGATTACAAAGTTGGAAATCTAATACAAAATTTAAATTTAATGCTTTTTGAATCATGGTCATTCAAGACAAGCTGTTGTGACACTCAATCGGGCAGATACATGATCTATTACTGAATGATTTCAATGTTCTTATTCTCTTATCAGCAATTAAGCGCTTATGTTAATCAAACATAGCCAAACGTTCTGAAAGAAACAACAAAAACGATTCTTATCTATTCTATCAATAGCAGTATATTCACTTAGCTAGTTCAATTGACGAAGTCGAAAGGAAGAAAACATTATGCAGTCGAGCCCGTTCATAGCCATATGAGGATGAAATAAAAAAAATGTGGCTTTTATCCGACTGCAAAGTTGGTTTGGCGCACAGAAAAAAAGATTAAAGGACGATAACAAACACGAAAAAGTTCTAGTGTTACTTACTTACTTTACTTTTACACAGCCCAGGATGGGCTTCGGCCTCAACTAACAAGCCTCTCCAGCCAGCTCTGTCCCTAGCTAGCCGCTTCCAGTTGCGCACACCGAGTGCTTTGATGTCGTCGGGGTTCTTCCTTTGCTGCGTACCCCATCGGGGTTGGATTCGAAGACTCGTCGGGCAGGTGCGTTGCTGTCCATACGCTCCACGTGTCCCGGCCTTATTACTTAAATGCCTTCCTAGACCGAAGAAACAGCGGTTGGCATGAGTAATTCTTCGCTTGATCTCTGCACTGATATCATTCTGCGATGTAATAGTGGAGCCCTGATGTGTGTATCGATCTGGAATTCCCGGGATTTTTCTAAAATCTGTCGGAGTGTGAACATTTGAAGTGCCAGACGCACTTCGGTTAGGTCGGGTGGACGGAACTCTTGGCCATCATCGTCCAAGTTGAATGGAGCGTTCTGCCTATAAGCGGCATCTTGCCTGTCTTCGCCATTAAGCAGTCTAGAGAAGTGTTCTTTCCAGATCCTCAGCACTGACTGTGTGTCTACTACCATATTCCCACTCTCATCTCGGAAGGCTTCCGTTCAGAATCCTTGGGTGGATCGCTTCACCCTCTGATTAAATTTTCGAACATCTCCCCTACAGCTACAACCCTCAATAGACTCTACCGCCCGCTTCTCGTGCTCTTTCTTTTTCCTCCTGAGAAGTCGGCGTTCCTCTTTTCGTTTCAGCCCGTAGTGCTCCCGGGCCACTCTCTCAGCAGCTCTTGTTCGAATCTGCAGCATTGCCTGGTAGGCCTCGTCCTTAGCTGCATGCGCTAGCCGGCACTCTTCATCGAACCAGGGGTTTCGTTGTATTCGCCTAGTGAGACCCAGCACATCAGAGGCGGCACTTCTGATGGCTTGTTGACAGTGTTCCCACTGGTCCTCTGCACTTGATGCCGGTGGCGGACCTCCTGAGAGATTAAGAGTTACGTGGTCTGCAAAAGTTCTGGCAGTCTCTTGCGATTTAAGCTTCTCGACATCGAATCTTTTCACAGCATCTGCTCTGTGTTGTCGCATCATGGATATCCGCATACGTAGTCTAGCTACCACCAGGTAGTGATTCGAATCAATGTTGGCCCCTCGGAACGTTCGGACGTCCATGATACTGTAAGCATGTCTCGCGTCTATTGCAACGTGGTCGATTTGGTTGACGGTTAGTTGACCACGCGACCGCCAAGTCCCCTTGTGTATATTGAGGTGTGGGAAGTAGGTGCTTGAGATGATGACATTTCGCCCCGCCGCAAAGTCTGCCAGCCTGTGTCCGTTGCCGGAAGTTTCGTCGTGTAGGCTGTGTCCTCCGACTATCGAACCAAAGATGCCCTCCTTTCCGAATCTTGCGTTGAATTCACCAAGAATGATCTTCACGTCGTACTTCGGGCACATATCATACGTTGTCTCCAGGAGATCGTAGAATGCTTCTTTGGTTGAGTCCTCTCTCCTTTCATGGGGGGCGTGAACACAGATCAGCGAAATGTTCTTAAATTTGCCTTTGATGCAGATTGTGACCAGGCGCTCGCTTACACTTCGGAAGCCCAAGACCTCTTGCCTAAGTCTTCCCCTTATCACAAAACCACAACCAAAGAGCCGCTGACCCTGTTCCTTCAAGCACCCGCCGTAGTAGATGTCACACGCTTTCAGTCTCCGTATGCCCTCTCCATCCCATCGCACTTCCTGGATGGCTGTTACGTCAGCCTTTAGCCTGTCCAGGTTCTCCACTAATTGTTCGGCTGCACGTGTTCTGTATAAGGACAAGACGTTCCACGTGCAGATCCGAAATTCATTGTCCTTGTTTCGTTTGCTCCGAAATTCATTGTCCTTGATTCGTTTGTTTAGTGTTACTTGCAGATGTTAATTGTCAAACAAAATTTGCTACGGGTAGGTTAGGCAGTCAATTAAGTCAGAAAAAGTCTTTAGTCAGTAGAAGTGGAATCACAGATTCAGGTAAGATGAAATTTGCCAAAAAATTAGTAATGATAGGAAGAGGTACCTAATTCGCTTCGGAACTTAAACCTTCCAAGCACATTGGGAAATGGTTAAGCCTTATGTTGTAGGTAGCTGTGGATGAAGCTTGTACATCACTGTCAAAACAAAAAGATACGAAAACAGTGAAGAGCTCTATAGTATAACGTTTTAGTTGTTGCAAGAAATGTATGGTATGACACAAAGTTGAGCACTTTTGATTGAAGTTACAGTCTTGCGTTCAGCCATCAGTTACCTACAATTTTTTTTGTAGCTTTCACAAATGAAAAGCTTACCAAATTAAAATAATTATAATGTACCTTATTGCATCACGATAGGTTGTCAACCTATGTAGTAGCCCGTAGCGTGATGGTTAGTGCGTTCGACTGTCACGCTGGAGGTCTGGGATCGCTTCCCAGCCTCGTCCACCTAAAAACTATAAAAGTTTTTTTTTCAGTGCTACTGCCTCTTGCGAGGAATTGACAAATCCTCCAAGAGTATCACTTGTCACGAATAAGTGCTTCTCGTCTAGCCGTTCGGATTCGGCATAAAATTGTAGGTCCCTTCCATTCCTGTCGAAAGGCGCACACAGGAATGGTTGCGAGTTGTTAGTCACTAGGCCCTGGTTCTTCATGAGCCGTTGTGCCACCCGATTTATTTATTATTTAGGTTGTCAACATCACCTACTTACAAGAATTTCAAAGTTCAAAAAACATATGGAATTATTTATTTTTATTGCGTGTTTATGTTAAAAAACGAGTTCTATATAACATATCTTGCTTCAACTTAATTTTAATTAATGGAATTTTGTTTAAGTGCAAACAATTAGTTATGTCTTTGTTTTATCTAGCAAATGCAAGTCATTTTCAATGCTCCCATTCTTACTCTATGAGTGAAATCTGTAAATTTTTGTTCCTCAGTGCTTTAATAAATGAGGTATACAAATAATACTCATTTCATCATCAATTCAAATTAATCATCAAAAAATCAAATCAATAATAACCACCATCCCTGATAATTTGAAGCTTCTTAGGTCATAGCTAATAGAAAGTGTGACCATCACCCAGAGCCAGACGCAGAGACTGTTGTATAAAATAAATTAATTAACGAGACTTCGTCTTTAACCTACTCGACTCTTAAAAGGAAATTAAAAATTTATTTGCACTGACTTTCACCCTCTGTCTGTACCCAGGTACCTCAACCTAAACGCTAATTAGGTACTAAGCTATGATAAGCACTGTCTTTTATTTAACAAAAGTAAGGCACAAAAAATAGGTCTTCTAATATGAAACTCAATACAAAAATATTCTCAACGTAGTAGCTTTGGAGCAATATTCATTAAAATCCCAACCATTAAACAAAATTAACTAACACCGATAAATAAGTCTAAAATCTTGTTTGTTGTTTTTTCGTTAGAAGGCATTAACCTTCTTTAATTAGGTAGGTACTTAAGACTAACAAGTTTTTTTTCTTTGTTTTACTCTAACTTGTAAAATCTCCTTAATACAAGTTAATTAAAAAAAAGGTGTATAAACTTCCACGGCTTGTTTGCCATTGTGGCTGCTAGAGCAGAGAAAAAGATATTGCAACGAAAAAGGTTTGAAATAAAATCTCAGTCCGGCTCCTGGTGCTTGTTCTATATCTTATTATCAACCCACTAATATTCCAGCTACTTCTCTTGTTAATGGGGCATTTTCACATTTTCCACCAAAAGCAACAACGAAAGCCTCGTTGTATCGGTTCTGGTGGTGGCTGGAGTAGTTGTAAAATAGGTGAACCTCGTTCTGTGTGAACTGAATTAGCACCATGTCGATGTCCCTATGGATGGTGTCCTCTCTTCCCACAGGCCATATTCTGAGTGAAAAGCTTGTTTCTAAAGGAAAAAAAAAAACAAAACACAACGACAATGGTTCTGGAAAAATGACAACTCTGCTTCCTAGGTATACATACTTTCCTATATCCAGCAGAACTCCTGACATCTCCTTAGTTCAGCAATTTTGTGCTGGTTTTTAATACTCGTACAAAAAGAAAAAACGAAAATCCTTGTATACATCCTTGTTCTACAACTCACTTTGTCGTATTTTTATTTTTTTTTTTTTCTACCTGGGTGTTTGTTGTCCTTTGCGTGGGAAAAGCAACTGATAACTTGGCCATCATCCTGTCGCTGTGTGGCAGAAGGCAGATATCTGAGAACTTCCACCACAATTCAATGGGACTTGAAAATCTGGCACAAAGAATTCCCAGCAACCAGAAACGTATCAAATATGTTTTCGCAAGTTGATGTAGCTATATATGTAGGTGGTATCTAGGGAACATTTATTTTTCCACCTGGATTCCTGTCATAAGCGATTAAACGGTATTGAATTTCAGTGTGGTATTGAGTCAAGACCAACGACACGACGACGCGAGGACCGACGACGAAGCTAAGCAATTGCTTGGGTGAATTGGAAGTAACACAGGAAGCTTATTATCAAATATCCTTGCAATTTATATAAATAGTTAATCATCAATTTGCTTTTTTCGAAGAAACTGGGCATTAAGCTATTCGCTAAGTAGGTTATACATCTAATATAGGTTTCTACACATATTTATTCTGGTTTTTGGCATTCAATCGGATGGACAGAAGAAGTTGTTATAATCATTTCAACAGGTAAAAAATGTTTCAGCTTTTATTAAATCCAGCGATGTCTACTGAGGCTTTTTAATGTTTTTTAGGCCATTTTTCATTGCCGGAGGCTTTGAGGCTTATTTTTTTCATTTCTTCTAGGTAAACTAGATTCTATCTTAACCAAACAAATTTATTTCTAATTTTCTAAAACATTCTAAAAAAGAATTAGGAAAAAGTAATAAAAATGTGTTATAAAAAGAGAGATGGTTCTAAATCATTTCCTTTTCTTTAGAAATTAGTTTACTATATTCTTTGCCTGCTGCATTCCTCTGATACAGTTGTACGAATTCTTTCGTGGATTAATTTAAACAAAACAAAAAGAAATACATTGAGTGGAATTGTTCACGCAAAGTCGCTTTTAAAAACTCGTAATTGCTACGAGTTTCAATTATTAGAAACCCATATAGGTATCTTTATTTAGGGCTGCCAGATTAAGTTTGGTTAATATCGGGACGCTAGGGCCCAAAAACCGGGACAAATCGGGGCATTAAAACAAATCTATTTAAAAAAATCTTATAAGGGGTCCGCCATCTAACGCTTTTTTTCAACTAGTGCTTATTTCGTGAATGGTAACACTTAGCTCATATCTGATTTGACAGATAATTAGTTTAATCCTTCCGCTGAACGAATATGGTTGTATATACGCTTGAACAACGCTGGGAAATATTGCGACATTACTTTGAAAATCAAGGTAATGTTGCAGAATGTGTGCGAAAATTGCGTACAGATTTTGGAAGAAGAGAAGCACCGTCAGCTCCGTATGTTCGTTATCTTGTGAAAAAAGTGAAAAAAACTGGCATCCTCATCGATAAACCAAAGCGCGAAAAGCCAAAAATAGTGCGTACACCCGAGAATATTGCTGCTGTGGCAGAAAGTGTGCGTGAAGCGCCATCAACATCAATTCACCGTCGTTCTCAACAATGGAACATCTCGGAGACATCATTGAGACGAATTTTGCATAAAGACCTTGGTATGACGCCGTACAAAGTCCAATTGGTTCAGGAGTTGAAGCCAACTGACCATCCAATGCGATTTCGCTTCGCTAAGTGGGCCTGCGATCGACTTAGAGAAGATGCCGATTTTGCCAAAAAAATCATCTTTTCAGATGAAGCTCATTTTGATCTTGGCGGGTATGTAAACAAGCAAAATTGTCGCATTTGGGGCACAGAAAACCCGCACGCATACATTGAAAAGCCGATACACCCAAAACGAGTCACTGTTTGGTGCGGATTTTGGTCCAGAGGCATAATTGGGCCATTTTTCTTCGAAACTGAGCAAGGAGTGGCCGTTACAGTCAATGGCGATCGTTATCGGGCCATGTTGAACGAATTTTTGTTCACAAAAATTGAAGAGGAGGATATTGACAACATTTGGTTTCAACAGGTCGGCGCTACGTGCCACGCAGCCGAAGCTACACTCGATGTTTTGCGCCCTGTTTTTGAAGATCGCATTTTCAGCCCCAGAGCTGATGTCGTTTGGCCACTTCGGAGCTGCGATTTGACACCGTTGAACCATTATTTGTGGGGTGCCGTAAAAGATAAGTGTTACGCCGATAAGCCAGAGACAATTGACGCTTTAAAGGACAATATTCGTGAAGCCATTGGTGAAATACAGCTGCACACAATCGATAATGTGCTTAAAAATTGGACCGATCGTGTAGGCTACTGCATGGCCAGCCGAGGCAGCCATTTGAATGAAATTATTTTCCATTATTAACCGAAAGGATTGTACTTTCAAATAGAAAAAGTAATTTGAGAAAATATTCAGTAGTTTTTTTTTATAGCATTTAGAGGACCCTTTATAAGGGGTTTTTCAACAGGGACACTACAAAAGTAGGGCAACAGGGACAGCAAACGACGCCATATTTCTTACCGCTCTTTTGACATTTCTCTTCAATAAGGTTTGCAATTTCATGATGAAAAGAAATACGAGCCAACAACGAGTCAAAATTATTAAAATTTACTACCGAAATTCGGAGTCAGTGGCCTCAACGTTAAGAGCGCTACGTCCAATTTATGGTTGTCATAATTGTCCTAGCAGATCAACAATTGAGCGTCTAGTGGAAAAATTTGAAGTCATAGTCACAGTACAAAATGATCCCGTGCCAGTGAGACAAAGAAGTGCCCGGAGTGTCGAGAATATTGCTGCCGCTGAGGCTTCAGTTGCAGAAAGCCCAAATGTGTCTCTCACACGTCGTTCTCAAGCGTTGGGCATCTTTGTGACGTCGTTATGGCGAATTTTGTGAAAAGATCTTGGCCTACATCCTTACAAGATTAAATTGACGCAAGAACTGAAGCCGCTTGACCACCAGAAGCGTCGTATGTTCGTGAATTGGGCTGAGCAACAACTTGAAAATGATTCGGATTTTCATCGAAAAATCATCTTCAGCGATGAGGCTCATTTCTTGCTGAATGGCTTCGTCAATAAACAAAATATGCGGCATTGGTCAGGCAGCAATCCACACGTACTCCATGAGTCATGATTGCATACCGAAAAAATTACGGTTTGGTGTCGTTTATGGGCCGGCGCGGCGGTGTCATTGGGCCGTACTTCTTCCGTGATGATCAAGACCGGCACGTTACTGTGAATGGGGATCGCTACCGTTCAATGATAACCGAATATTTTTGGCCCCAATTGGATGATATGGACTTGGAGGACAATTGGTTCCAACAGGACGGCGGCGCCACAAGCCACACAGCGAATGTCACAATCAATTTATTGGAAACCAAGTTTGGAGAACGTGTTATCTCACGAAATGGTCCAGTCGCTTGGCCGCCTTGGTCGTGCGATTTGACGCCGTTAGGCTATTTCCTGTGAGGCTTCGTCAAGTCTATGGTCTATGCCAATAAGCCAGCGACGATTGATGAACTTCGTACGAATATCGAACGTGAAATTGCAGCAGTATCGGCCGATTTATGCTTGAAAATCGTCGAAAATTGGGTTCAGCGTCTGGACTTCTGCAAGCGTGCCCGTGGTGGCCATGCAAAAGAAATCAAGTTCCATACATAATGGCATCGAACGTACTTTCACAGGAATACAAAATTTCATTGATATCCAAAACCGTTTTTGTTTTAAAACTTTTGTAGCGCTCTTATTGAAAACCCGATACAATGGCGCAAAATTTTAGTCGATATAGTACGATGTTAAATCATTTTTAATTAATAAATTTAAAACCAGTTTAGCATCGTAATATCTCATAACATAATACTTTACTTAAATTACAATTTATTTTGTTTAGTTAGTATCCTACTAATCCCATATGAAACATAAGTGGACTTTATTGGACGTGTGCTACAAGTTCAAAAATATTACTAAATTGTTTTCAAATTCGAAAAATTTGAAGTAGTATCATGCTTAACCCTTAATATTAGGCTGTTTAAAATTTTGGCCAATATTTTTCGACGAACTCAGAAGTACCTACCGAATGGCAAAATTTTGACAAAATCAAAAAAGCCAATAACGAGAAACTCGGAAATATCGCAAAACAAGGAAGAAACTGGTAATTTGCACAAAAAATTTATTTCAGGTCTTCAATTTTTTTGGCAAAAACTTATGCATTGTTATAAAAACTGTTCTAGGGATTACAAGTATGAAGTTTAGTTTTTTTTAGAAAACTTGATAAAACCGAAATTTTTGTATGACCGTTCTATCCATAAGCTAAAACAAAAATTGAATCTCACTTTTAGGGAATAACATAGAATGTTTCACACCACATTTGAAACAAATCCACCGATTCGCTTAGGCAGGTTTTCAAACCGAGGGACGTCTTTTGTCGAAAATCAATTTTTGGGCTTCTACATTTTCGTAATGTTAGTTTTGATTAAAACCTCGAATTTTGATTTTGACACAAAAACAACAATTGTCCTATAAAGCAAGTAAAAATAGAAAATCGGGACAAAATCGGGACATTTTGTAAAGCGGGACAGATATCGGGACAGGGTTCAAAAATCGGGACTGTCCCGCCAAAATCGGGACGTCTGGCAGCCCTATCTTTATTTCAAAAATCCATGTAGGATTTTAAGGATCAGGATGCGACGACCTAAATTAAAATTTAAAACTATATTTATTTTTGACTTAATACCTATGCATCCAATCATGTTTTATAAATTACTTAAAAGTTCTTCAATAAGTTAAGAATTGGTTCTGTGATCTATTTATGATTTTTTTTTTTTTGTCTAATGAAGGAATGTTTCTGTGTATTCTTGTTACGATTGTGTTTAAATTCTAATCTTAAAAAAATAAAAAAAAAGATCGAGTGAGGCATTATTTCGTCGAAAAAGGCATTATTTTTTTCAAATGAGGCATTGTTTTGTCTAAACGGGTTGGCAACACTGATTGAATATACATTTCTATGATTAAATAATGAAAAAGGCTTGAGGTATTGTCGATCTTTCAATATAAGGGCCAGTTTGTTCACCAGTGGGTTAAATTAAGTATGTGACTTTTACAGGCTCAAATTAACTAAAACGCTCATCAACCAAATCGTCTGGGAATCAACGTTCAAGCGCTGCAATTAAAGAATATGAGTAAGGAATCAGGAGCGATCTCTTCCAAAATTCATCTGCATTTGACGAAGGATGATTGGAAGGATGTGTCTGGCGGTTTACTGTCCGAGGTCTGAGAAGTTCTACTTCAATTTCTTCTGAAATGCATATTATAAAAGTTGTTTGTAAAATAGCCCAATGCGGCTGTTGTTTTCGTTGTCGAGTTTCCTCAATCCATTGACGATGCTGTCAAAATTTTCCTTAAAAATCGCAATGCTTTGTAAGGGAATCGCGGTAAAAGTTAATGACATCATTGGTCGTTGCTATTGTGTTTCCAATTTCTTTAACCACTAAATTCAGCTTATGGCTTGCACAATGGAAGTATAGAACATTAGGGTATTTTTTTTTTCTCAAAATTACCTGCACACCATTTTCATTGCCTGACAATGTTGAACAGCCATTACAGCCTTTCCCATTGAGTTTCTTTGGATCAAGCCTTGCATCTTCAATAAATCTGTCTAACGCAGATGAATGGTCTTTGCATCCATTGCATCCAGGTCTACAAAACCTACGAACTCTTCATAAATCACGCTTTTTTTCTGATCGTAAAAACGAACGCCAATACAAAGTTGTTCTTTCCTGGATACATCCCTACTTTCATCTCTCATCAGAGAAAGGGCAGAGGCCTCCTTAACATGCTTAATAATTTTAGTGAATTGAAGTCGAAGTAAGTCTTGAAATACACCTGGAATATAGATAATAATTAGTAATTGCGTACCTAATAATAATGAATCAAATTTTACAATTGCCTTCATCTCGATTTGCCCCCTAACCTGCATACCATGATACCCAGAAAATAAAACTGTTGAGATGATATTTCAAATAATTTTTTTTATTTTTTCAACTTTTGTTCGTGTCTTAATTTTAAAGAAAGGTGGATGTGTGTTCCTTTCCATAAAGTTCTTTACTGATTCGACTGCTCCCGAATGCGATTTATAAGAAGAGTGACTTTGACAGTATTCATGCATATCCTTGTAACAATTAAGTGATTTTTTAATGTATGATCCCAAAACTCTCTGAACATTTTGAGGTGGGAAAAGGACACAGTACAAGCAGAGTATACCTCGCAACTTTTTTGAATCTTGAGGCCAAGGGGAATACTTTTTTAACCACTCAAACTTAAATCTCATGGAAGGTTCCTAGGAATCTTCACCAAAATAATTGTAATGTACCGATGGTATCCAACATCGCTTCAAAATTTACAGTTTTTCAGAGGTAATCATTCAAAACAATCTCCTAGATCGTTCGACGTATATTCTCTTGGACGCAATCTATCTGAACATGAAGACGTTGAAGCTGTTGAAATTAATAGCTGGAGATGAACATGAAGAAGTTGAAGCTGTTGAAATTATTAGCTGGAGATCATCTGATGAAGGATGAATCGTATTTTGGCTTTTTTCATGTCATTGGTCTTATCGCTCTCAGCATGCTTTCGTTTTTGAGCAGGTAAAAATTTCGTAGAAAGCCAAATTTGATTCATTGAATTTCAGTTGGTGTCGTGAAAAAAATCCCTACAAAATAAGTTTAGATTCAAATATAGCCGTATTTCCATACAAAATGGAAAACAGATATGCAAAGTGAAGATCAATTTTATTATTTGCAAGGCTTTAAAATCAGATTTTTAGAGGGGATGGCAAATTGCCTGTATATATGTATGATATATGTATGGTATACACCCACAAATTCTGTGTCCAAATTGATTTTATTATGCTATCGGATGCGCAATATGCGATTCTATCTTCCATATTTTGTTCGTATTTTTATCTCTTATGGTTTCTGAGTTATATTAAAGTAAAAAATAACATAAGTTGTTTTCTACTAACTTTGCACAAGGAAAAACAGTATAAGTCAAATATTTCAATTTTCATATTCTTCTTATGCACTCATTCCATAATTGAAAATGAGATCAACACACACATAAGTAGTCATATTCTCTTTTTCAAAAACTATAATAATTTGTTTTGAGAACATAAGTCGACTTGTGTCGTTTTTCAACAAAAAAAAATTCTGTGTTATACGAAAATAACTTGACTTGTGTAGTTTTTCCTTATTCCGTCCTTAAGATAATACTCAACACAAGTTAACTTATGCTCTTATTCCAAAAGACCGTTACTGAAATCCTTGAAAATAAGTACACTTGTGCCTTTATTCTGAGAGCAAAATTATTTTCAGTGTGTGACTTATGCTGTTTTGTTCTTATAAGTTTTGTGCTGGTAAGTTAGGTAGTTGTGTTGCAGTTTTGTTCCATTGTCTGTCTATTTTAATTGTGAGATGTTTAAAAAGTAAACTAAAGTGGTGAATAATGATTTGATGCGTTGTTATTAATGTTGTAAAAGAAACTTTAAAGTATTAAAAAACTTTGAAAAAGTGTATTGCTGGAAAAAACAAGAGGCTAACAAATATTGCCGGCACCAAGGAAACACAGGCTTTCTTTACCTTACACTAAAACTAATTCCATTTTTTTTAATGCCAAAACGACAGCTCTACCAATATTACTCTTCAACATCAACAGTTATTATTTAAGTAACTACTGGGCTAACTGGGCTATTATAGGCAGTTATAATGCAAGAGTACTCTAAACATTAATTCATTGCTTTCTTTGAAAGTAAAAGTTGCTCCTCTTTCCTCAACAACCTGAGGAAAGATGATCAATTTCTCTGAACCGTTATCACAACATTAGACGGAGGCAATATCCTATTATGGAATGATAAACTTGGTAGTTTAAAGTGCCAAGACCAATGGTTTCCAGTCATCATGATACTACAAAGCATTCGTTAGAATCTGTGTTGCTTCAAACCAACGATCTTTTTGGACGGACTCCATGGACCAAAAAATGCCGCTATTTATACTCTAATACTAGAGGCATTACTTTAAAGTTTAATTCTAAATCATTCCTTTCAAGCCAAAAAGCTCTATTGCTGCCCTAACCCCCTGTTCGCTGAACTTCAAAATAAAGGAAATGTTAGGTGATGGCTCACAAGAAAAGTATACAAAGAAGGGAAGGGACACGAGGATTGCTTCACGACATTAAGTTGCCCTTGAATGAAAATTCACTTGACTATTTGGATTCACTGTATAACTCCCTTAAATATCGATTTTTTGAAGTTATTTTGAAATCTGGCAGTAGCACCTTAGCATCCTACACATAAGCCAATTAAAATTAAAAAAAAAACATTAAAAACATTGTTTTTCTTTAATTTGTGTGTGTTTCAAACCTTATGAAACGATAAACATGCTTAAAAAACACCTATTCCCTTAACTGCCGGTAACTGTTTTTCTTGAAGTTCAACCATGGGTTTTCTATGTCACATTTAGCAGTTCCTCTAATTTCGATCTCTTTCGCGTTTGATATTAACTTTTCAAAAATGACTGTTTGTAACCTCATGAGCAGTGTATATGATAGCGAGGTAGAAAATACTGATGAATAAAAATAAATGTATTTTACTAAAATTTACTATTTAAACAAACGAATTTTTAACTGTGAATTTCTTTAATTAAACATTATTTATGTTAGTTGTTGTCATTGTTTACTTTTACTAGCTATGAAGTAAGGATGCATTGTCTGCTGTGTCATTAAGTCTTTTCATCGAACGTTAGTCTTTTCGGTATTCTTCGTGCGATTCGCATTTATCAACAATATGTTTTGAAAAAAGTGCGATTAAGATCGATTGTACACTGCATTTCTGTTTTGGAAAAACTACATAAGTAAACTTAAACTAAATAATTTATTAAGCTCCAGTACGGAAAAAAGACATAAGTCGACTTAACACCAACATATTTACAAAACTGCATGAGGAAACACAGCATAAGTCTTGGTTTTTGCAAAATAGCCTATAAATAAACAAAACAAATTAACATTTTTTAATAGAGAATAATTTTTGATCAATGTCTTGCTTATTTCAGCGTTATTACTTTTTCAATATGTTTGTTACTTTTTTTTGCGAATGCAAATGAAATATGCAAACAGCTTTCCCAAAAACTACAAAAAGTGACTTATGTCGCTTTTGCTTGTGGCCACAGAATTAATTTTTGCTTGGCAATAATATGCATAGCTGTACATTGATAAAAATAAAACGATTTAAATTTAAAAAAATATCGATATATTTTTCAAAATAGTTTAAACATTTTAGTTGAAGAATTGGTTGAAAAAATTTAATACTTTAAATACTTAACCATACTTGAAATACCTTTTTAAATGTTTTCAAAATCGCGTAATGCGGGCTTATTTACATAAGGTGTGACAAAAAGGTAGAGCGAGTAGGTTGGCTTAAGACACTAAAATATCGTATTGGTTTATTCCGATGTCGTGAAATAAAGTAGAAGGAATTAAGATCAAATCGACTTCATTTAAGATTGGAAATAATGTTAAATTTGCCATGGTCGACATGATTTCCAAAAAAAATGCAAATAATGTCGATCTCTTCAATAGGATCATTTCCATCGTCGACTTTATTTCCCCATTTAAAACTCATTCCCATTAAATTTTAAACGACACTCGATTTTATTAAAAAAAAAAAATGGTGGTAGAGCATATATTATATAGGTAATTATATATTTTATAGTGTAACAACTTTGGGTTTTTGCAATATCAGTATATAGGTACGAAGGTATAGATAAGATATATGTACTTAAGCTATTTATAATAGTAAAATTTTTATATTTTTTTTTGTAAATAGCTAACAAAATTCTAAGAATCTTACTTAAAAAACTTTTTTCTCCTATCTCTTTTCGGTATGGAGGTATTAATTATTTAAGCCAATTATTTCAAAAAAGACTATTGGCTAAAAAAAAAATACCAAAAATCAGGGGAGTGCACTTTAAAAAAAAACATGGTTCCAAAGAACATAAAAAGGCAAATTAAATGTCATATGCAAAATTCGATCTTAAAGCGATTTTGACTGTAAGAATTTTTCGAATTAAAACATTTTTGAAAAGTTTTTTTCTTGCAACTATTCGATTTTTAGCTTTTTAAAGGGTGGTTTTAAAAATCTCAAAATTACACAAGATTTAGATTGTTCAGGTATATATTTTTGGTGGAAATTTTAAATCGATATCATTGTTTTTTTTTTCGAAATATTTGAGTTGAAAAACATTTGTTAAGAATAATAATAGTTTTTTGACCAATTTAGTTGCTCTAAAAAAAAGACTGTTTATTTTATTCTTTTTTTTTTAATTACAAGTTGTTGACTACGTCATTATATGTAAAAAAAAAGACTGGGTTCGGAATCATTTTTGGTTCTTGAAATATTTGAGACGAAAATTATTTTTCAACTGTTTTTCTTAGTTTAAAAAAAGTGTCTGTTGATTTCTTTTTAATATTTACCCATTAGGTATTGTGTAATTAATAATGAGTAAAATAAAATTAGTCTGAAGTGAATGTCTTAGGGCCAGTTTCACAGTGAAAACTTACCGGAAAAAATAGATCTTAAGTTTAGCATATTGGCACTTTGTAGTAATTTTGGCAGCCTGGGTTAGTGACACTTAAGTGCCCAACACGGGAGACTTAAGTCCGAAGTAAGTGTACACTGCGAAAATTGCACTTTTGTATCCGATATTGCGCACTTAAGTGCAACTTCTATGACTGTGAAAATGGCCCTTATTCCGTTCTCGAGATATTCCAGATAAATGACATTTTACAGCTCCTTTAAATTGCTGTAGTAAGAAAAACGGTTTATTGAATTTAGAAAACCTTTTCAGCACGTTATGACAATATTATCTGTAAAATAAAATTCATCCGAGGTCGATATCTTTATGCGTTCTCAAGATTTGGTGGACAAAAAAAGTACCCCGAACGTACGTACATACACACATACAAACATCTTGCTAAAAACGACGGATTCTGATTCTAGAGACCTAAAAACGTGAAGATATGTCAATATTTTCAATACGACAAATCTCACCAATAACAATAACTTCCAATGGGAAGTTAAATATATGTATATATATATATATAAATATATATACAGGGTGTCCCGTAAGTAATGGATAACCCTGAAATGCCGCATAGTAGACTTTATGACCGTCCTGAAAACTGATAAAAAAAAGTTCTATCCCAACCACAAGAAAAGTTATATGCATTTTTTTGTTCAGTGCATTATTTTTTTTCTTACTTTACATTTTTGAATACCACGACTACAAGTGAATGAGTTCCATCATTTTTTTTTGCAGGAATATTTTACATTACTTGTGCCAACACATAAGTAGAAGACAATTATTATAACTGTTGGACTTCTTAGAGAAAAAAATTATTTAACATTGAATTTCAATGCAAAATGTGAAAACAAATAATTTTTGAAAAAGTTAAATCATAGCTGGTATACAAAAAATGCATGAATACTTGAGTGGCCAACTATTTTAGAAATATGCGCGTTAAATGCAAATTTCAAAATGGTATTACTTATTATTATATCTAGAGTCAATAGCAAGTTATTGGTAAAAATCTGCAATACTAGAGTAAATTTAGCAAAAACAAAAGTTTTCAAAATTAGCACAGTAAACGTGAAAATAATACCAAACGTTGAACATAGCAGATTTTTGATTTATTGGCTGTTTCTACGATGTTGTCCTAATGATAAATCCAAGCTTTCAACTTCTAGGGCCGAATGCATTATTGATAAAAATGTCAAAAAAGTGCAAAAAACGGTTACATTTTCGAGCTTGTTTTGAATTTTACCTGTTCTATTGGGCTTTAACAAACCCATCAAATATTTTGTTGGTTGCTATTTTTTATTTATTATTTTCTCCAAACAAAAAGTCATCTGATTCAATTTTAATTGTGTTTTTTGAATAGTAAATTGTAAGATCCTGAGAAAGAGAGAACGCATAAAATCGTAAGTTTTTTAAATTTTGAATTAAAGTTTTTGTAATTTGATCTTTATTCATAAGATTAAGACCACGACGAACACTTATTTATATCGTTTTTATTGTTCATTCTTCAGAAAAATTAACGGTCTAAATAGCTGTTTTCCTGAACCTGCTTTTTGATAATTAATACGTTTGATTGAACTTTTTCGATGCCACGTATTCTGTATTCTGCAAAAGAATATGCAAACATGCATTTCATTTATGGAGAGTGCAGAGGCAACGCAAACGAAGCTGCGACTCTGTATAGGGAAAGGTACCCTTACGCACGTCACCCGGATTATCGAGTGTTTATTAGAGTCCATAGCTGTTTCTCGGAAGGAAGGCTGCCTGGTAGTGGTGTTGGTGGTGCTGGCGTGGGACAACACTCCTACAGTATCAATCCGAGCAATAGCACGACGCACTGGGATCGGAAAGACGACTGCGCATAATGTGCTTAGTAAATATAAATATCATCCCTTTCACCTAACACGGGTGCAAACTCTCCAGCCGCAAGATTTTGAAACGAGAATGAGTTTTTGTCGACAAATGATAATGAAAATTGAAGAAGATCCGCAGTTTTTTGACAAAATTCTTTGGAGCGATGAGTCGACATTTAAAAGAGATGGCTACACTAATCTCCATAATCTCCACTTCTGGGCACTACAAAACCCAAACATCATGAGGGAAGACAGGTCCCAGTACCAATTCAAAATAAACTATTGCACTGGGATTCTCAATGGGAAAATAATTGGACCCTTTAGTTGCCGGGGATTTTAACTGGCCAAGGTTATTAAGAGTTCCTCCAAAATGATCTCCCAACCATGCTGGAAGAAGTGCCTCAAGAACTAAAGGAATCCCATTGGCTTCAAAATGATGGTTGTCCAGCACACTATGCAGTGCCTGTGCGGGCATATTTAAATGCCAGATATCCAGGCAGATGGATAGGACGTCTGGGACCAATTTTATGGCCACCCCGTTCACCAGACCTAAATCCACTTGATTTTTTTTATTGGGGATGCATTAAGGAAATCGTATACAGCAAGCCGGTCAGGTCTTTAGAGGAGCTAAGAAATCGTGTGGAAGCAGCTGCATTACAAATTTCTGAGCAAAACCTTGCACGTTCACTAAGACGTTCATTTATTCGGAGGTGCAGAACCTGTATAAGAGTGGGTGGAAAACAGTTTGAGCATTTGCTTTAAATAAAAAAAAATTAAAAAATTATCTATTTTTGTTTTTGTTTTCTAACTAAGTGATCATGTGATTAAAAGCTGGCTCAAAAACTTTTTGTTTAGAGAAAATAACAAATAAACTAATAGCAACCAAAAAAATATTTGATGGGTTTGTTAAAGCCCAATAGAACAGGTAAAATTCAAAACAAGCTCGAAAATGTAACCGTTTTTTGCACTGTTTTGACATTTTTATCAATAATGCATTCGGCCCTAGAAGTTGAAAGCTTGGATTTATAATTAGGACAACATCGTAGAAACAGCCAATAAATCAAAAATCTGCTATGTTCAACGCTTGGTATTATTTTCACGTTTACTGTGCTAATTTTGAAAACTTTTGTTTTTGCTAAATTTACTCTAGTATTGCAGATTTTTACCAATTACTTGCTATTGACTCTAGATATAATAATAAGTAATACCATTTTGAAATCTGCATTTAACGCGCATATTTTTAAAATAGTTGGCCACTCAGGTATTCACGCATTTTTCTTATACCAGCTATGATTTAACTTTTTCAAAAATTATTTGTTTTCACATTTTGCATTGAAATTCAATGTTAAATAATTTTTTTCTCTAAGAAGTTCAACAGTTATAATAATTTTCTTCTACTTATGTGTTGGCACAAGTAATGTTAAATATTCCTGCAAAAAAAAATGATGGAACTCATTCACTTGTAGTCGTGGTATTCAAAAATGTAAAGTAAGAAAAAAAATAATGCACTGAACAAAAAAATGCATATAACTTTTCTTGTGGTTGGGATAGAACTTTTTTTATCAGTTTTCAAGACGGTCATAAAGTCTACTATGCGGCATTTCAGGGTTATCCATTACTTACGGGACACCCTGTATATATATATATTTTTGTTTTTTTTGATAATTACCCTTCCCACATAAACTAAGGAGAAGAGACCCCCCCTCCCATACGACTTTTTTTCTTGAGTCGTAGAGTAGTCATTTTTATTTACTTTTGTAGGTTGAAATAGTCTCTACAATTTTCGTCTTAATTTTTTTTGATAGCTCCTTCGTATAAAAAGTTATAGTTGAAAAACCAGAAAGTTTTCGATTTTAAAAATGGTTTTTCAAGTTTATCTCACCCAATGTCCATCCGAACCAAAAATCACTTTTTATACTTTTTACAGATCACCAAATTTCATAAATTTCTGTTTATTTAGATTTCATGTAAGTCAAAAAACTTTTAAGATATGGCACGATAAATTTTCTAATATTGTATTTTTTCTAATTGGCTTTTTTTCCTTTTAAAAAATCCTAACTTAATTTGTACTCGTCAGATTTTAAAGATCAAGATCTAAAAATTTAGCTTACAAATGTGGCTAAATTTTTAAGTAAAAATAATTGGGAAGGGGAAAAAATGTTCTTACTAAAAGGGTGTGTAAATGTCCCGTCAACTTTATAAATATTATTTTAAATTCAAAGTATAATGAAAAATTTTAAATTTTCAAGAAACAAATTATACACAATTGTAGGTATAATCTTTCTCTACAAATATATTAGTAATTTTATATTTATTTTTCTAACTAGGAACAAGTAGGGGCAATTTCATAAAATCAATCTACACTTTATTATACAATATTAGAAAATTTGTCGTGCCATATCTTAAAAGTTTTTTGACTTACGTGAAATCTAAATAAGCAGAAATGTAGGAAATTTGGTGTTCTGTAAAAATTATAAAAAGTGATTTTTGGTTCGGATGGATATTGGGTGAAATAAACTTGAAAAACCATTTTTAAAATCGAAAATTGACTGGTTTTTCAACAATAACTTTTTATAGGAAGGTGCTATCAAAAAAATGTCTACGACTAATAGCGGTTGAGAAAATTGAGTAAACACTTTTTAACACCTTTTTCAAAATGGCGGACGAGGCAGAGCGTTTTTTTTATTGGAAAAATGTGGTTTTAGAATCTCCAAGAAGTAAATAAAACAATTAAATTCTCCTCCCGAATTTTTGTAGATACATATTTTCGATTTTTTGGGTAATTTGATTGGACTATTAGTAGGTAGAAATAGAGTAGATCCCTTGCCGTCAAATTTTCTTCTTATCTCTACCCAACCTATAGAATTTTGTCGCATCTTGTTCGAACCACACCCTGTGGAAGTCTATCAAGGCATTTTAATTTAAACAAGTAGAAAGGTTAAACTGATAGAAAATTTGCTAAAAATCTACCAATAGATTAGGTAAAAAAACACATTTTAGGAATTTGATTGTTCATAAGGCTGTTGAACTTAAAGAGCCAGTAATACTGGCTGTCGGTGCCTTCTGCTCTCAAAGATGGTTTGATAAAACAAAAACAATTACCACCTATAGTTAACTATTTCGAGTCACGTAGATGCAACAAGAATAATGTCCACAACCATAACCATAGAAATACCCAAACCCATAAACTTTATTTGGCAAATACTCATCTTTGAAGTTATTATTCCATTAAGACACGCAACTACTATTACTGTTATATTCCTATATCAAAACTCCTATATAAAAACTCTTACCATTCTCTGCGAAACCCGAAATCGGCTACTTAAATTAAGTGCACGTACTTACGCACATATGGTGTGTGTGATCATTAAAACCTACAAACGTTCAGAGTTATCATATTAATAAAAAAAAATAAAGGAAGTGAGACATAAAAAAATGAATAGTCTGAGAGTTAAAGTTGAAATTAGGGAAAACTGTTGTTAATTAAAAAAATTGAACATACCATCTCAAGGCTGGATTCCGTGAAGTTGGCATAAGAAGTAAGTAGTGCCAGCATCTCAAATTTTATTTGAAGTTCAAATCTTAATCACCATTATCTCTAAAAATTTGAAGCTTCTAAGGAAATTCTTATTTAGCTTCTAAGCTCCATCCGTTAAAAATAGCCTAGAGAATTTACGCCAAAACTCACAAGATGTCGCAACTAATATGGGGAAAGCTGGGTTTTCTACAGATGATATACCTTTGTGAGAACTGTATTTTCCTGCAAAGTCCCAACATCTCCCACTTGGACATTCCCCCTCCGAAGTTAAAAAATTAAATGTTCTACTATATCGCTCATAGTTCCTAAAATAAATGTCGTATACAGTTAATTTTGTTTGTTACAAAAGTACATTTTATAATTTTAAAAGTTTTAACGTTCTTCCGGACGGAATTCTTCAGTCAACCGAAAACAAAAAGGTTACTGAAGCTTGGACGTTACTTATCCCTTGTAACACATTACCTCCCAAACTATTAAACACAAAAATGTCAAAATACAAAAACAATTTGACACGAACCGGACACCTCAACATGTATTTCATCTTATATTGCTTAAAGTGCTCAAATAGAATAAGCCCTATAAAAGAAAACAAAAAAAAAAACGGTTTATTGAATTAAGGAAAATGCGTTAGTGTAAATCAAACACACAAAAAAATCAGAACAGAATTTGTATTTCTTTTTTTTTTTTGCAGGCACGATTTGACAATATTAAGTTTTGTTAAGTGGACCGGATGTAAGATGTGTGACATTTCACAATAAAAAGTTTCGAGTAGGGTCTCGGTCTCGGTCTCTGGTGATTTTTTGTCGATTGTGTTTAAGTAGATAGTATCGTTAGTTTATAAATTGTCAAAGGAAATGGCATAGGCGTTTAAACCAAAATTTGTTATAATCGAGCACCAGACATTTTTGATTTGAATTTGAATTGTGTATTTTATTTTATTTAAAAATTGAAAAGACTAAAAAAAAAAGAACAAAACTTATGGTTGATTTGTTTTTATTTTGTCTGTCTACCTTAAGGACATTTTATTTTTTTAAATTTCTTTTGAAGTGAACAATATTTTTTTTTTTTTAAGCAAACTTTGATGATTTTTTCTTAGAACCTAATTTTGTTGCCGAAATAAGATGGCATATATAGCTAGCTGGTTATGGTTATTTATTGTTAGGAAGTAAAATGTCAAAGAATTCTGCAAGTAGGTAATGAAAACAAACACTAAATGCTTTTTATAACTTTCTTTTTATTTTGTTTTCTTTATTCATTATTGTCTTGCTGTTGAGGCGAGGTTGGAGAGATGACGATTTGAGAGGATGTTAAGCTTTAGTATCTTTTAAAAGGCTGTGTTATTTATCATAAAAGTTGAAGAGATAAATAAAATTAAATATTCTGTCATTTGGTTCTTAATTGTTTGCGAATTTCATTTCATTTATCATTGTGATTGTGATTCGTGTGGGTGTGGGCTAAGTGACCATTATACTAATCTTGATATTACAGTATTATATCATCAGTCACAACCTAAGAATCTGTCAAATTTGGCGAAATGAAAAACTTGATAGAAACACGGATTGGAGAAAAACAGATAAATAAAGAAATATGTTTTAAAGGGGAGCAACTTTGGCGCAGCAAAATTATAACGGATTCTTAAAGAGGACAAATATTAAAAATAATGGAAACACCTAAAATAAAGTGCTGATCGAAAAATGTATACAATACTCAGTTCTGTGATGCCCACGAAAGGACTATGTTTTGTGTATGTGCCAATTGAAACCACCTTCAGCGACTAGGAATCTCAACATCGTCGACTCGGGCAAAATATCACGATGGACAGATATAACTTCGAAGTTGTCAAGGACTTTGTCTACCTGGGCTCCACTATTGCATCGCAGAACGACATCAGTGCAGAGATCAAGCGAAGAATTACTCTTGGCAACCGCTGTTTCTTCGGTCTAAGAAGGCATTTAAGTAGTAAGGCCCTCTCTCAGAGAACCAAGGAGACTTTATACAAGACCCTAATCATCCCGGTCCTGCTTTATGGGTCAGAAGCATGGACACTGAAACATTCGGATAAAAATCTGCTAGGGTGCTTTGAGAGGAAGATTCTTCGTGCGATTTTCGGTCCAGTGTGTATCGAAGGTGTATGGAGGAGAAGATTCAACGACGAGTTATACGGGCTATACAGCGACGTTGACCTGGTCAAAAAGCTGAAAATACAGCGGCTGAGATGGCTGGGGCACGTGGAGCGTATGGACAGCAACGCACCTGCCCGACGAGTCTTCGAATCCAACCCGATGGGGTACGCAGCAGAGGTAGAACCCGTATCAGGTGGTGCAATCAAGTGAATGACGACATCAAAGCACTCGGTGTGCGCAACTGGAAGCGGCTAGCTAGAGACAGAGCTGGCTGGAGGGGCTTGTAAGTTGAGGCCGAAGCCCATCCTGGGCTGTGAGCGCCATCAAAAGTAAAGTAAGTAAGTAAAGTTCAGCGACTAGGTAGGTATACTAAACAATTTAAAATTCATGTAGTAAGTCTATCGAAAATTTGTCACTTTTTTTAAATATACGGGTTTTTCAATAAGAGCGCTACAAAAGTTTTAAAACAAAAACGGTTTCGGATATCAATGAAATTCTTTATTCCTGTGAAAGTACGTTTAATGCCCTTATGTATTCAACTCGATTTCTTTTGCATGGTCACCACGGGCACGCTTGCAGAAGTCCAGACGCTGAACCCAGTTTTCGACGGTTTTCAAGCATAAATCGGCCGATACTGCTGCAATTTCACGTTCGATATTCGTACGAAGTTCATCAATCGTTACTGGCTTGTTGGCATAGACAATAGACTTGACGTATCCCCACCGTAAATAGTCAAACGGCGTCAAATCGCACGACCGAGGCGGCCAAGCGACTGGACCATTTCGTGAGATAACACGTTCTCCAAACTTGGTTTCCAATAAATTGATTGTGAAATTCGCTGTAAGGCTTGTGGCGCCGTCCTGTTGGGACCACATGTCCTTCAAGTCCATATGATCCAATTGAGGTCAAAAATATTCGGTTATCATTGAACGGTAGCGATCCCCATTTACAGTGATCATCACGGAAGAAGTACGGCCCAATGACGCCGCCGGCCCAATGACGCCGCCGGCCCATAAACCACACCTAACCGTAATTTTTTTCAGGATGCAATGATGACTCATGGAGTACGTGTGGATTGCTGCCTGAGCAATACCGCATATTTTGTTTATTGACGAAGCCATTCAGCCAGAAATGAGCCTCATCGCTGAAGATGATTTTTCGATGGGGCCATGATTTAACGTTGAGGCCACTGACTCCGAATTTTGGTAGTAAATTTTAATAATTTCGACTCGTTGTTGGCTCGTATATCTTAGCGGCAAAAAATATGGCGTCGTTTGCTGTCCCTGTTGCTCTACTTTTGTAGCGTGCCTGTTGAAAAACCAAATTCATATGTACATACATAAGAAGTACACTCCCTGTCACTTGTTTAAGGCCACTATTTTAATAAAAGTTTTTTCTCGATAAATAACTGTAAGCAATATTTTCCTGGAACTTTTTGATACACTGAAGTAGGTTTATATATTTTGCAATAAAAAAGGATTAAGTTTATGAGTTAACTTGGAAAATTCATTGAAATTTACCAAACTATGTGAATGGACTGCAAAAAATGGATATAAAATGTTGCGTCACTTGATTGAGGCCATTCCAAAATTTGCTTGGCAAAAGAAAAACCGATTTTTTTTCAAACAAAAGTTTTAAATATTTAAGAAGGGATAGAAAACTATATTTTATATTAAATTTCAAGTTAAAAGGGGCTCTGCAAATACGTCGACAGTAGCAGAAAGAGGATCAATAGATGCTTTAAAGGAACTGGGATTCTCAGGCCGAGAAAAAGCTAGGAAACCGAACAGAAGTAAGACCATTTTGTCAAAAACTATCCAGCAGACACTGAAAACTATGGAAACAAAATAAAAAGGACGCACAACTCAAGCAACAACAATCCAAGAAAAGCGACTCATTCAGCGGCTAGCTTTAAATTCCACACTATCAGCGCCTAAAATAAGGTCAAAAAGTGGGGTATCAGCCAGTATTTCGACGGTTTTAAGGATAATTAGAACCAGGGGTAACATAAAGAGTATGAAAATTAAAATGAAACCGGTTCTACGGCATCTACCCAAGGAACTACGGATGAATTTCGCCAGAAAGCATGTTGCCTGTAGCAACGCATGGAAAAAGGTTGCCTTTTAAGATGAAAAAAAGTTTAATCTTGACGGACCCGATGGTTACAATTTTTACTTTCACGATTAAATAAAAGAAGAACTTATTTTGTCAAGATATCACAGCCATACATCACGTGTTATGGTGTGGGGAGCTATCAGTTATTATCTAACAATTGAATTGGAATTTATAACTGCAACAATGAACGGAAATAGTTACAAATGCCTGCTGTAACGGGTGTTTCCAAAGCTAGAGAATATTCGTCTACATCTTCCTTGGATATTCCAACAAGACAACTGCCCTATCCATAATTCCAGGGTAGCTAGAAGCTGGATTCAGTGGGAAAATGTTGGACTATTACCATGGCCACCCTATTCACCGGACTAAAACATTATCGAAAACGTTTGGGCCTCGCTATCTCGAAAAGTTTCTGATGCTGGCAGACAGTTTGCAGATAAGGACGTCTTGGTCGAAGCTAACTGCAATGCCTGGAGCCAGATTTCACTGCATTATTCCAAAAAACTGTATGATTTAATTTCAAAAATTGGTGGGCATAGGTACTTATTATTAACTGACGAAAACATGATAGGTACATTAATGTTTAAAAACAAAAAAAAAGTAAACATTTTTGTAGTTTTGTTCTTTTTTTATAAGATTTTTCAAGTGGCATCAATCAAGTGACGCATTTTTGTATACCCATTTTTGCATTCCATTTTTATAATTTGTGAAATTCCTATGGAATTCCCAAGTTACCGCTTTAAATTTATACTTTTTATTGCAAAATATATTAACCTACTCACAGGTATCGAAAATTTCCAGGAAAAATATTTCCTACAGGTATTGAAAAAAAACTTTTGTGAAATTAGTGGCCTGAAACAAGTGACAGGGAGTGTATAGTAGGGTAATTTGTAGTTCGTTGGACTGGGCTACACGAAATTTGGCCCCAATGAAATATGAGCATACCCTAAGCGGAGCGACAGAGTCGCGTGAGCGGGACAGAGGACCCAAAAAAGGAGTTAAAATCTTTGGACCGCGGCAAGGTACTTTAAAGGGTCTCCCAAACCGACGCAAAACATTTTTTGTACGATTGTAATTTTTCTCTTGTTGTTGCTTCCCAATCATATGCCATTTTTGTTAAGAAAAAGTAGTTATCTTTTTTGTTTTATCATTACATTAATATTGAGTAAAGCAAATTCGATTTGCATAATATTTCATAACTAGTTAATGTCAGCATTAACTGGTTCGATCAGTTAAAGTCGGGAATTTTCTTTCAATTTGCAAGATTCCGGACTTTAACTAGTTAATGTCGACATTGACGTATGCATGCTATCCCGTTAAATTGCGTAATTAGAGCCTGGCAGTTTCGTCAGTTTTTCTTGGCTTTTTTTATTTACCGTAAAAGATCATCGTGTTTCGACATTCGTGCTTGAGTTTCTGCTTTAATAAAACATTTGAGTTAATTTTATAGATAATAAATATCTTAATTCTATTTTTAATTATTTTAAGTAACTTAAATACGGATAAAGAATAAAAATACAGCTGTTAAAAAAGAGATACAAATCATCAACAAAATTAGCTAAAAATTCGCTGTTTTTGAGATTATGCAACACCGCGATGTAATTTTTCAACAAAATATGTTTCGATTTCTGAAAAAACTTATCTTTCAAATATATATCATATTTTAATCCCCGAAAAATTGTTAGATATTTTTGATTTTTTTTTTTTTCAAAAATATAATATATATTTATAATTTTATACATTTCTAAAGTACGATTTTCATCCTGGTTTGCAGTAGAGAATTAAAATAAGACAAGAAAAACTTACTAAACTGTCAGGCCCTCTTAATTCTTAATTTAGACAGCATGCATACGTTAATGTCGACATTATCTAGTTAAAGCCCGGAATCCTGCGAATTGAAAGAAAATTCCCGACTTTAACTGATCGAACCAGTTAATGCTGAAATAAACTAGTTGATGTCAGCATTAACGGATTCCGGACTTTAAAGGTAGCTAGCATATACACTTTCGAGCAAAATAAAAGGAATCACTCCATTTCGCCTTCTTAAACCAACATTCGCCAACGTATTGTTTTCGCGCTATCCGCCAAAATAACGAAAATAACAAATTATATGTGTTAAAGTATAGGCAAGAGTTGGAAAAATTGAAACGTTTTCAGTGTGTTATTAAAAGTGAATTGCAACATATCTTGACCTATTAGCTATTAGGTCTCCTTATTTGAGAAAAAAATGGGTACCAAGCCTGCAGAAGTTAATCAAGTTGTCACACTAGTGCAAGAAGGAATAAACTAATGTACTGTCAGCTCCGTCCTTAGTTAATGGACAGTTATGAGACGACTAAAGGAAGTAGGCGCTACCCCAAAATGTCCTGCCACAGGACCAACATTAACTGCAACTCACCGACAAGCTTAAGTACGATTTTTTCTATGGGAAATCCATACGCCATTGGCACTTTTTCGAGAAAAACACATTTAAAGGTTTGCGTACTTGGTACTCCGAAACTGTGTGATAGGATTTTTTTTTATTTTTTTAACTTGAAGTTAGTCTTATGAGGATTGCACCTACTAATTTTCAAAGTGGTTTGCCAAGCCGTTAACAAGATACGCTAATTAGCGCAAAAGTCCACTTTTTTGACTTGTGTCCCACGTCATACATTTTGAAAATTATTTTTTTTTCTATACACATGGAACACAAAAAAATGGATATGGCACAAAGCAATTCTCATCAAATGTATATTTGAAAGGCATAAAAGCATGGAGTTGGATGATAAAATTTGAAAAGAAAATCGATTACGTCTCTTTTTTTTTTCAATACATTTTTATTTAACAAATCCAAAAAAAAAAACAAACAAAACAACTAAAATTAAAGCAGTCTTACTGCTTTTTTGACTGACGTTCTTGGGATTTCGGTGTCACGACTACTGTCAGTGGTGCGTTCTTTTATTAACCATAGTTAACTATGGTTGTTATGTCAAAAAAAAATTGTTAAGTGTCATTGTTAGATTAAGTTGAAAATTATTACATTTCATTTAGGAACGATTTATTGTTAGATATTGTTGATCTGTCAAACGAACATTTTGGAAAACTTTATTTCATCGTTAATTACCATAAAATCATGTTATTTTTCAACAATATACTCTCCTTTTTCATTAAAAATGGTAACAAATTCAATTTTTATTCATTTCACTTCACCAAAAGCTTTGTTTTGATTCTTCAATTTTTTGTAAACAAACCTTCTCACATGTGCTTTGACAGATCAACACTTTCAACTCATATCATGGAGATGAGTTGGAAATAGTTACGAATTGTAACTATTTGACACTAATAAACTGAATTTAGGAAATATGTGATGACGTCATATAGTTACAAATCGTAACTATTTTGTAATAAAGGAGCGAACATTGTTAACTATAGTTAACCATAGTTAACTATGGTTAGTAAAAGAACGCACCACAGCTGAATAATTTAGATCAGCTCTTGAATCATCACCTTTCGGAAAAATAACAGTTAGCATAGAATGTGTTACCTTGAAATAACTAAGTAAGTTATAATAACTTGAAAAGTATCGCACAAAAAGGAAGAACTAAGATATCCTTGGCAACAGTAGCGGATCTAGGATTTGGCTGTGGGGGGGGGGGGGCTTGGAGTTTGGAGATCTAGTTTGTACATATGAAGTTATATAACAGAAAACGAATTTTTGACATTATCACTTTCCATCTTTAATATTAGCCGTGTTTTTGTGCCTTTATATCCGCTCCTATTAATATCCGCGCCTTAAAATATTTTCAATATAAAGAACAATAACAAGATTTTGGAATTGATATGTGTTAAACATGGGAATTATTTTTATGCCAATATAAAGGCTCAGTAAAACATGGCAGTATAACTAATTTTATAACTTAAATTTTTAGCAAATTCGTTTATTTATATTGCTAAGTAATAATTGATTACGTAGTAGGTAGCTACATACATTATGTAAGTGTTTGTTTAAATTAGCTGAAGGTGTGCTTTGAACTTCACATATTTGATAAAATTTCAAAACTGTTTGTAATTGGGTAGTTCTGAAAAATGATATTTAATCCTTTCGGGACGGAATGGTATAAGACAAAGAATATTTATATGGAACTGTACCACAGAAAATAATATTTTGCGGAATAAAAAATTAATATTAAAACTTCAAGTCTGCAAGTGTGAATGAGTTTTTGTGTACACTGCATACCTATACTTCTTATTCCTGCTCTATAAATGTGTCAATAAATTTGCACGTCACTCTAGAGTCTATAGGGATGGTAAATATTCATGTCCACCCGCAAATTTTTCTGAGTTAGAGTTTCTCACGCTTTTTGAATTAGGCTCCTTGACTACAGAATTGCTTAGTCCAAAAATATTTTGTATGTACATTGTACAATTGCCTTGGACCTTTGAAATTTTGAAAAGTAAGCCCCGAAATTATCTAACCCCTGCCAAAGCCGTAAGAAACAATTTCTGTTGTATTAAACATACACTAAGCTTTACACCCCGTTGCTCTCCAATTGTTTTAGCATCAATTGCGTTTCTTTCGTCAACTTAGCTAAGTTTTAAGTGTAAAATGTTGATGAATTTGACATGTTAATGTTAAGCACCGACCAATTAATTATATCTTCAAGCTTTAGTCCCAACTTCGGACTGACAGTCCCTAGACTTAAGCCCTCTGGAATAAGGTTAGTTTTTAGGGAGTTATTTGTTTAACCCTGACTTCGTTTTTTGTCCAATATTCTCATACCATATTAACCACAAGCTGTTTTTTTCTTCAGTTTTAAGTGAAAATTGTCATTGCATGAAACATGTCCATTATTCATAGCCCCCCACTTGCTTTTTGTCGAATTCGCTTCAGGCTTTAGCTTAGGGCTTAGAAGAAAATTACAAATTGTTCAGCCCCAACCACGTTATTTTGTCCATCAAACTTCACACCTTAACAATATTTTAGACGAAAATAAAACTCTACACGTTGTAAAACTTTGCTTTCCTTATTTCAAATTATTTTAGTAATCGGCTGTGGGGGGGGGGGCTTTAGCCCCTATAGCCACCCCCTTGGATCCGCCACTGCTTGGCAATAATGCGTCATCAAACATGCTTTATTTGAAAAAAATATATATATATATACTTTATATCCTGCATTTATTTAAATAAATTGGAAAAACAAGTAGGTACTTATTTAAGGATACCGCTGGCCACAGAACGAGGTTCAGATGAAACAGTGTCCTTTACAAAAAAAAAAAACTCAAAAACATCCGCGATCGCACGTCCTATCACCTTGGCAGTCAATTTCAAGCCTCAACTAGCTGATTTCATTCAATCGTCTCCGAATATCTACACAACTATAATGGAGGTGGCACAAGCTAATACTAAAATTTTGTTTGCGATCATTGTCCTACATACATAGCATTTCTTTAACAAAAGTGCACGTTGGACAAACCAATTCTCAACTTTCTTAGTATTTTCTCTATCTCTCTTCGCCGTGATATGCCGTGGAAGAAAACAATTCTCACAAAAAATCTGCGAAAAATTGTATGGAAAAGTTGTCCCAAACGCCAATAAATGGTTTATGGCACAAAACAATTCCAAAAACTGTTGATTTTGGTGGATATGGAACAAAATCGATGTTCTCGGTTTGGAAAGACATAGCGCGAATCGGATCACAGATTTAGAAAGAGCATACAAAATTACCATAGAATCCATTCCTAACTCAAAAACGACAAAAGTGGCGTATGGAACAAACCTATTCTCAGGCGACGCAATGTTGGCGATTTACCTTCTCAGATGAGTGCAGAATTTGTGTGGATGGCAGCTATAGTATAAAGGCAGAATGAACAATTTTTTTGTTCGCAATGTAGTTCGATTTGTTTAGCAAAACAAACAGTTAATTATTCAGCTTTTTTTATATTTAAAATAAAATTCTTAAAAATACTTGTGAACTTATGACCAAATTTCTTTCTGAAATAAGGTAACATATACCCACTTTATTGTGTACTTTTCCCACAACAGATTTGTGAACTTTTGAGCCATCTAAGGCCCGTTTGCTGATACAAAACATAAAGTTTTAAGTTCAACATAAACGCTTATGTACTAATTTTCAGCATAAACTGTCACATAACTTCTTATGTTCTACATAAATGTTTAAGTTTCGTTTCAGCAAATGGGCCTAAGTAATTTACTATTCTGCAAAAGGTGAATTGATCTGTATCTCTGGGGGCATTGGTTTTAGCATTTATCCGAAAAATTTCATCAACATATAATTTTTTCAACGTATTGGCGGAGTTAAAGATTTTTAAAATTTTGTTCACTATATATTTTTTGATTAAAAAAAAAAGTAGTGAAGTGTCGAGTGTGCCCCAACACGAAGCAGCTCCGACTTTTTTTGTTCCCAACTAGTCCAGGCAAATTAGGATCAAATTGAAGCATATGTGGATGTAACATAGTATCTCAGATTTCTGTGGGATTCGATCGCAAATATTATAAACAATGAGAATATGAGGTTGTTCGCGCTGCAAAAGGTGTACTGTGTGCAGGAAAAATTAAAACGTGCAGAAAAGTGGATATTTCACTCCCAGTTTTTTGTTATTTTCTTATTTTATTTTTGAAATATGCATCTTAGACAAACAAAATATTAAGACAAAATTTGTTTCTTATAATATTCTCCACAAGATGACATTTATATTAAACTTCTTGATGTTATATTTTTGTTGATATATAGCATTGAAGTCGGAAAAAATCTGTAAGAAACAGAGTAGTTCTGAAGCGCTAAGCTGACAGATACAAAATGGTCGAACTTCAATACAAATGTGGACTCAAGTATTCTAGTGCATTAGAAAATTAAATATTGAAACCCGATTTGAATCGATCTGATTGTGTTGGCATGAGCGATAAGGTTAATTAAGTGCACCACGAATTTTTTGCATCAATACTGTGGTCAAAGGTAGTTATTTAAGGAAATATAAATTAAACAAATTTCGAAATACGCCTGCAATTAAATCACGCCCGAAGCCTATGCCCTTGCCTCCCCCACGATATGCCACTGGCAACTAATAGGATAAGCAGACGATATAGATATCTTCGGTGGGTCCTAACAAAAGTGCCGCTACGTCCTTGACAACAATTAAAACAGTCAAAACTTGTCTGTCATGAAGTAAACTATTGTTTGTACAGTGCTTGCTATCAAAAAACAATTTCAAATTTCACTATTGATAGCGTAAATTCAAGTCGGTTAAGGAGGACAACCGTCTCGCAGTTAACAATAATTTCCACGAATGAAACATATGTAAGTGATGGAGACCCTGAGCAGAATCATCCAAACATCGAAAAGAAATGAGTTCTTATTGTGTAAGAGGAAGCAGTGTTGTCGCTGAAAAAATTTAAAAAGGGTCCCAAAAAGGGGCCCGAGACAAAAAAAGAGGCCAATATACAAAAATTCGACAAAACGTACACAAAACCCAAAAAACCAAAATTGTTAATTTTTTGATTATTTAAAATTTAAAAAACAAATTACCATTTTTGTTTTATTTTTAAATGGGTATTTAGTTCGAAAACTAAGGGAATTTTTGGAAAAAAAAAAAACAAAACTAGATAGGTACCTAACTGTTCAAGTTTTCCAAATAATTCGGAAATAAATTTTAGTGGTGTCTCTTTTTGCTAATCTGACTGAACGCGGCGCATATTGCCAAACTGTATATCAGTACAGAACTCCGGCGCTCTACAATAGACTACAGAATGCTCATACAAATTAAGAGCAAACTGTGTACTGTGTCAGATCAAAAGCATATTTTTCTGTGTTGGTATACAGTTTGCTCAAAGAAACTAAGAACAAGGTACCTGTGATTACAGAGCCATCGTTCACGTTGTTATAGTTATTGTATGTGGTGAGTTCTGGGTTGGTATACATTTTGCTTAGAAAACTAAGAGCAAAGTACCTGTGATTACAGGGCTATTGTTCACGTTGGTATTGTTAGGTAAAAATTCTTTTTCTTTAAATTCTGCTTTTCAAAATTCTTTTTTTCAAAATTCAGCGAATAATAAAAAAAAGTTTCAAAAATGTAAAATAGCGCGCGCTTTACTAACTATACCAACGTGAACGATAGCTCTGTAATCACAGGTACTTTGCTCTTAGTTTCCTTAAGCAAACTGTATACCAACACAGAACTCACCACACACAGGAACTATACCAACGTGAACGATGGCTCTGTAATCACAGGTACTTTGCTCTTAGTTTCCTTGAGCAAAGTGTATACCAACCCAGAACTCACCACGCACAATAACTATATCAACGTGAACGATGGCTCTGTAATCGCAAGCACATTGCTCGATCTGAACTAGCATACAGTTTGCTTTAGTTTTCTTAATATTTTACAAGCAAACTGTATGTGACCACAGAGCTCTCTGTGGTAGCATACAGTTTGCTCTACAATACAATACTCTACAATAAATTTGGTGAGCAGAAAATGGCTGAGCACAGACTATGGAGATCTGTGGTGATATACAGTTTGGCAATACGCGAACGGGGCAATCGCATGCACCATGCACCATGCACCGACTTTTCAGGCTATAACCTCTTTCTGCTATCATTTTGCGTTGGTAATTCGAATTTCGAAGCAAAATGACATCGTTTTGTGAAACGAAACTTTGTGATCAATTTGTTTTTATAAAAATGGAAAATTTTTACAATATCTACACAAAAATTAATAAATTGAGAGTCAAATCGTAAGAAGGGGCCGAATGGGCAATTTCTTAAAAAGTTGGGGCCACGGGGATTGAACGCAAAAAAGGGGCCAAACGGCAACGCTGAGAGGAAGTGATGCCTTTAGCAAATCCTTATATTGTTTAGCGCTGATCATCGGACGAGAAAAACATAAAAGCAAAGCTGACACTGGTCTCTTTCGAAAGAAAAATTGTTTCATGATTATTGCGCCCTGTTTGCAAGGAGAGCAAGTCGACGAGAAAAAATACAACCACGAACTCTATGAGCTAATATACAGAGATGTGGTTGTAGTGCACAAACTCAAAAATAAACACCTCGTCGCTCGTCCCTTATCTTCATTAAATCAAATTGAATGGACAACAATAGCAAAGAGAGTATAATTTAAATACCAGCCCCTAGGTTCAAGACAACAAGGAAGACCAAACATCCGGTTTAAAGGACCATTAAGCCGTATCGAATTCCAGAGTGCTTTATCTTGATGGCTAGAAGTAGCATACTCAATATCGTAGGTTTTTTTATACGTCTGTGAAGTTGGCAGTAATTAAATTTTTTTTTTTCATTTCATCAAAAATAGATGGCGATATCGAGCGACCTGCTAACTTCACAGTGAAGGTAGCAGGTTAAAAAATGCGTATAGGTATAAAAAAAACTACTTTGACTGGAAAAAATTATCTTTTACATCCCTTATTTACCCCAAGAAGAATAACTTGTATTCCAAACTCAAATGAATAGCTTGTGCTAGCTTTTATATTTAACAAATAAACAAAAATATACCGAGTCCTTTTCAAGCTGAATAAAAACTCTGCGCAGATTCTCAATTGAATGTGTATTCGAGCTTTAACCTGTTGTAATCGTATTAAAAAAAAAAAAATACAAAATAAAAAACATAAATAAAAGCTTTCTTAAAGTAGCATCTACATTTAGGCACGAATACACGAAAAGCAAGATTGTTATTTGCGATCAAAAAATAAAAAGTTTCTTTCTCTCTTATCCCCCTTTTGTCTTATCTCATGAGTACTGTTCAAACATAAGTCGAGGCAACTAGTGGTACTAGAGCAAACATATTTCTATAGAAAAGCCCAATTTAAGAGCTTAATGCCATCTTAAAGGATGAGTTTCAACACTTTTGTGTATAAAAAGTCGAGAGGCATAGCAAAAAACCAATTCTTTCCCCGATATTGACCCGTTTTCAACTTTATCATAAAAATCCATGAGTGGATGTTTTCGGCCTTTTCCAATCGATTGACATCAGAATTTGATTTTTTGGTAAACAATTAAATTTTCTGTGATTGACTATTGTTTGAAGGAAACGAAAATGTATGTGTCAACATTAATTAATCCGACAAAAGGAGTGGTTCCATATTTTTGACAAGGGGTTAATGATTGTTCTGCGATAAAGTTCCTTGGAACTTATTTTATCAAAATAACACTTCTTCGTTCGGTTCTTCATAATGAAACTTTTTACCCGATTCCTGCTCTAAAGTGAATAAAAGAAAAACCCTAACTGGTAAAATGCCATGAAAAATGATTAATCATTATAGGGGTATTCTGTCTCAGGTCAGGATAGCTTGAGGTAGATGGAATCAAGTTCATTTGTGGTGGGTATTAAAGATGATGATTTATTACAATGGGGTTAATACAAAGCTGTTAAATGGGCAGTGTGTAGAGGAATAGCCCTACAAAATATAGAGGAAGGGACTTTTTATGGTGATGATCGATTGAGTGTCATGAATTCCTTAGGATTAGAGTTGTAAGAATTTGAATTGAACACGGATTCAGTTAGGTTTATTTTTGGGAAAAGGGATAAGGAAAATTATATAACAAGGATGAATATGTCAGGAGTTTAAATATTCGAAAAGTTTAATTGACAGTTTGACACATTCGGGATGGAGTTTTATTAAATAAATTTAAAAAATGGATTTAATCGGTGAAAGATGTTTACAATGAAGACCATAGAAATGGACTATGAGATCTACGCTCTTCATGTGTGGGATATTCTGAAAAAAAAACCTAACGTACAAAAGGTCAGAAATGTTTTGGTCAAAAAGGTAAAATAATTTTATAAATTGCCCAGCCTTAGAAAACATGCGCTATCAATGGTTAATGATTTTCAAAGTCACGAGCGACTTTTAGCACCTGACTTGTGAGATTAGTTAGAAATGGAAAGAGCAAGGAAGAAAGTGGGTGGAGGTTTCCTCACAGAAAATTTGCTAAGAAAGAACCAAACTGATAAACTTGGTTGTGGAGTGATGATAAAGCAGTAAAATTCAAGAAGAAAGCAGTTTTCAAAGCTTAGTCAAAGTGCCCTAAACAATTAGATGAAAACGAACGACTCGAAGTGGAACACAGAAGCTGCACAGGAAAAGCGAAGAAAAAGTGCACCTTATTTCAAGTAAGTACTACGGAGGGTCTGTTTTGAGTGCTGGAAGAAATGTATACTCCAACTGTTGATGCCAACTAATATTTTCAAGAACTACGACAGAACAACATGATTCTAATCGAATTCTTCGTCATAATATCCGCTCAAAGAAGGAAGAATACACAGGAGCACAGTGGTTTCGCCCATACGACAAAAATGAAAAAAATAACACTGCTTGTTTTGTTTGTTTCTTGACTTTTAATGGGTCAACATTTTCTGTTTCAAACATTTCGTCATAAATGTCACGTGTTATCAGTTTTGTTTTCTCATCCAAAGTGAGCTAATTGCACGGTCTCAACATAGATCCATATTTGTGCGTAAATTCAACTATTTTTAAAGTGAATTTTTTTTATCAAAAGAATTTTTTGGATTTTTTGTTTTAATGGAGTTACAGAAACAAGGAGTGTAGAATATTTTATCAATTCTTAAGTGATATTTTGATTTTTATTTTGAAAGTTATAATGGTAAAACTCCGCAGAGGTTAAAGTTGCTTTTTTTATTTTTCTTTGAAGTTTAGGTAAAGTTTTAACATAGTCCCGAATGTAGCTTAAAAATAAAATTTTGACTCAAGTATTGAGAAAACTGACAGCTTTTTGAAAAATATAGTCTTACCACCCACAATCACCCACTAACTAACATTTACGAATTTTGTTTATTTATGCACATTTCATATTTTTATTACTCGTAGGTTCAATGTATTTTTGCTCGGTGTCTAAGAAAAGAAATTATTACATTTGAGCCTCAAAAGAACACAAATGGGGAAATCAGTAGCGAAAATTGTCTATAATCATCCTTATTCTATTTTTTATCATGCCTAAAAGTTTCATTAAAATCGATTGTTTCGTTCAAATTGTATTGAAATGATACTATACTCCTCAATATGATAAAACAAATTCTAAAGACCTGTCGATTTCTGCAACGCCAACGGCCTTGTTATTGGAGGGACCATGTTCGAGCATAAGACGTGCCACAAAGTCAGTTGGGTGTCGACTGACAGACAAGCAACTTCCAACCAAATTGACCACTTCGCGATCAGCCGGCGTTTTAGAAGCAGTCTCCAGGACGTCCGTAACAGAAGAGGTGCTGACATGGGAATGGCCCGGGACCACCATCTGATGGTTGCTACCGTAAGATTGCGTTCAGCTGCAGTTCGGAGATCCCAAGGAAACACTCGAATGCCCAAGTTTAATACAGATAGACTAAAGGATCCTGCAGTGCGCCAACAACTAGGGGACCACCTTTCACAAGGATTGAACGCAATCAGCAGCACGGAAACCACATCCATCGAAAATCATTGGTGTGCTGTGAAAAATGTGTTCATATCCGGTGCTGAAAGTATAGTCGGCCGGGCGCAAGGAAGAAATAGTGCTTGGCTTTCCGACGAAACTTGGGCAAGGATCGAAGAAAGGAAACACCTTAAAGCTCGCATCGCAGCTACCCCAGCAGCAGGGAGAAACGAGCTTGAGTCTACGTACCGCATGAAGATGAGGGAAGTTCACCGTAGTGTGTGACGTGATAAGCGTAACTACATCAACGCACTGGCTACAGAAGCAGAAGAAGCCGCTAGTAGGTGTGACAGTAGGACCGTCTACAGAATTACCAAAGAGCTCACTGGTGTCCAGAGCTCTAAACAACACCTGGTTAAAGACACAAACGGTTCCCTGCTAATTTCGGATGAGGACCAGCTCATAAGGTGGAGGGAACACTTTTCTGCGGTTTTAAACCGCGTTTTCGCAAGTGAAGTGAACCCTATTCCCACTGAGCTACCCGAAGTAACAATTTCCCGAATACGCACCGTACCCCCCAGTAAAGAAGAAATTATCACCGCCATCAAAGCACTGAAGAACAACAAAGCGGTTGGACTTGACGGTATTCCTGCAGAGCTCTTAGGAGCAGCCCCAACGACATCGAGCGAGCTACTGCACCCACTTATTAAGAGAGCTTGGGAAGCAGAGAGCTTTCCTGAAGAGTGGAAAAAAGGAATGATTGTCAAGCTCCCAAAGAAAGGAGATCTCACACAGTGCGAAAACTGGAGAGGAATATGCGTTCTGCCTGCAGTAGCCAAGATAATAGCAAGGATAGTATTGGACCGAATTAAAGACCACCTCGAAGACACACTCGACGCCGAACAAGCAGGTTTCCGCACTGGATCTTCCTGTGTGGATCACATCAACACCTTGCGGATCATCATCAAACAGTGCGTTGAATATCGATCACCACTTCACCTGCTGTTCATCGATTTTGAAAAGACTTCGACAGTGTCAATAGAGAATTTATTTGGCTTGCTTTGCGCAGGAGGGGCATCCCAGATAAATTGATTGCTATTATCAAGGCTACATATGATGGATCCAAGTGTCACGTTTTGCACAAAGGTAGGCTGTCAGAGGAGTTTGAAATCCAAAGTGGAGTTAGGCAAGGCTGTATACTGTCACCAATACTGTTCCTGTTGGTGATAAGTGACGTACTGCACGCAGCTTTGTCAAATGGAAATGGGGGAATTCAGTGGACTCTGCAATCTCACCTCAAACATCTGGACTACGCGGACGACGTATGCTTACTCTCTCATAGGATCATGGATCTCCATCAAATGACAACAAGGGTGGAGAGAGAAGCAGAATTCGTAGGGCTTAAGATCAACTCGGCAAAAACTAAAAGGATCAGCCTTGGAACTTCCTCATCAATCCAAGTAAATATTTCTGGACAACCGGTAGAGATGGTAGAGGATTTCCAATATCTTGGGAGTATTATCTCTACGGGTGGCGGAACTGAACTGGACGTAAACAGCCGAATCAGAAAAGCAAAGGCTGCGTTCGGAATGCTGTCCAAAATATGGAGAAACAACTCTTTTAGCTTAACGACCAAGCTACGACTGTTCCGCTCCAATGTTGAATCCGTTCTGCTTTACGGCTGCAGCACTTGGAAAGTCACTGAAATTGTCACTAGAAAGCTGCAAACCTTCGTTAATAGATGTCTACGAAACATCTTGAGGATTTTCTGGCCCAACCGTATCTCCAATGCCGAACTTCATACGAGAACGGGTCAGGAGCCCATAGACTCCATTATACGAAGAAGAAAGTGGCAGTGGATTGGCCATACGCTTCGAAAAGGCGATCGGTGCATTGCATCTCAAGCAATGCAGTGGAACCCGCTCACACAGGAGGGAAGACAAGTGGGCCGGCCTAGAAGTACATGGCGAAGAACGGTCGAACAGGAATCGGCACGACTGGGGAAAAGTTGGAGAGAGCTGAAATATATTTCAAGAAATCGTACACGATGGCGCGTAGGTGTAGTGGAGGCCCTATGTCCCGTAAGGGAAACATCACGGACGTAATAGGTCCGAGGACCTAAGTAAGTAAGTAAGTAAATATGTAGCAATTTTAGGGATTGTATTATTTTTTTAAGGTGGGCGTGGCAGCAGGTGGAAATTTATTGTGATGATGTCTTATGAAATCTTTTATAACGCCTTAAAGTTTCATCAAGATCGGTTGAGCGGTTCAGATTTGATTGAATTTTGTCGCTCTCTCCATACAACCGAAACCATCACTGTGAGGAGGTTCGTTCACATAAGTTCATTAAACAATGTGAAAGACGATGAAATTCTTCACAAGTGGCGACAGCTGAAAGTATTATGAGGAACAAAATGAACAATTCTCCCAGCTACAATTTCCCATAGTAGTACCTATAAAATAAATCGGGTGGCACAACGGCTCAGGGCCTAGTGACTAACAACTCGCAACCATTCCTGTGTGCGCCTTTCGACAGGAATGGAAGGGACCTACAATTTTATGCCAAATCCGAACGGCTAGACGAGAAGCACTTATTCGTGACAAGTGATACTCTTGGAGGATTTGTCAATTCCTCGCAAGAGGCAGTAGCCCTGAAAAAAAAACTTTTTAGTTTTTAGGTGGCCGAGGCTGGGAAGCGATCCCAGACCTCCAGCGTGACAGTCGAACGCACTAACCATTACGCTACGGGCTACAACAAGACAGTAGTACCTTACTTTACGGAAATAACAGACGTCCCACAGTCGAAGAATTTAGTGAGACGTTTGAAAACCCAGAGCAAAGCGTTTGGGACAGAGACAGCCAGGATATGTACGTTTTAAATTTTCGAAAAATTTGAGAGTATAGGTTTCAGATGTCTCGAAATTCCAATCTTCAAAAATATTGAAGGAAATAGAATGTGGGTAAGTCATCCACAAATTGATGCAAATTAAATAACGATGATTATTGAAAAACAACCTGATTCCTTAGTGGTTTTGCATTTTGATTTTGGTGCAGGTTGATTTTTGGAGACAACAACCAGATCTGGTATAATGTTGCTCTTAGATAACGAGGAATTCCAAAAAATATAGGTATGGATATGGACATGATACATGAGGGTGCAGAGACGAGAGTTAATTGCCCAGCTGGAGTAACCGAAGAATGCCAAACCTCAGTTTCTCAGTAGGTGTATACTGTATACCAAGGCATTGTCTTGAGTTCCCTCCTCTTTAAGGTAATTCTTGAATATCTCCATGAAGTGACGAACCCAAAATGCATCAGTTATTCTTAGCTGACAATGGATCCGCCATAAGTGAGGATACAACACCCCTGCAACGAGCACTTGAAGAATGGATGGATGGGGGAAAATGGGTGCCGTATTTGTTAAAAAATTACTGAACACTTGAGCAGGAACTTGTGATAACGATATCAATCATCGCGTAAACGTAGTGTAGATGAAGTAACCCCTTAAGCTGAAAGGCTTAATTCTCACAGCAGTTGTGCGTGCAATACTCGTACATACAGTTCACCATGTTAAACAATGTACAGAAAATATAAGAGTAAATTTACGGCAGCCGAGAAAAAAAAATTATACGTTTCACAGAAGGAGTAACAAAGCTTGATTGAATCAGAAGTACGAAGATGTAAGGAAGAATATGACTGACTCGGCTGGTAATTTCATGGTTAAAGAAAAGATCCTGAGAACCCGTAAAAAGGGCAAAATCATTTCTGACTTTCCTATACGATTGCGAAGAAGAATGAAGAAATGCAGGCATAAGAACTGACAAATGCATCAGATATAAGAACATTAATTCACAATCGGTGGATTGCCGCGCGTTCTAAGATCAACAGCTGATGTGTGAAACAAATATATGGGAGAACTATGATCATGTCAAGATCACAATAGCACCGAAATAAATAAAGAAGGAGTGGTATTAAAATCGTTCGTGGTGTTAAAAACTTTAATCATAATTATCATTGATATAAAATTTTCTATGGATGAGAAATTTCTAGAAGAAGTTGATCTTTTTTGACGGATTACTGATGAATTTTTAAATGGCACACTTTTTTGTAACATAAAATCTATTGGAAACACACCGATTCAGAGAAAGTTTCGTTAAATATACGGGTCAGACTTATATTAAAATGAAGTGGAATTTTGCATGACAAAATTGAACAAGCTTGAACATTTTTTTAACTACTGGGGCACTGGTTTCTTTAACATCACCTACTTTAAAGTTTTTTTCTGTATAATATGAATCCCTTAGCCGGTTCGCCAACATCATGATTCTTCCATATGAAGTACATACATAGGCATAACAACGTTTCCTTATGATCTCGGAAAACCCCAGTTAATTTAATACACACCACATTTTTATCAAAGACAAAATCACGTATGCAGAATATATAGAGGCGAGTAAGTAGTAGGGATTAGCGGGTTCTGGCTTTTCTAGCGTATCTGGCATAGCCTTTATTATTTTGGGTTTTTTTTTAACGCAAATGATGGGTTTTTACGTAAACCCAAATAATGGGTTATACGTCATCAAGACATCAGCTTCCTGAGCTGCAATTCGCTGAGTCCCTGGGGTCACTTATTCACTCCGCCATCCACCACTCCCGCCAACGACCACCAGTCACCACCAATGAAAAGCAAAAGCATTCCTGCTGCCACCACCAGATAGCTAAGCTCGAACCCACCACCACTGACAGAAAGCTCCACCAAAAAATTTTAAAAGCTACGCCAGATACGCCAGAATCCGCTAATCCCTACTACTCGAGTAATATGGCATTCCTGTAACACTCGTTCAATTAGCACGAGAATGCATGCAACAAGATAACCGATGTTTGTTTTTATAAACTCTCCGATGAAGTAAAAAGTTGCGGGTTTAACCTTACGGTCAATGAGGAAATGACTATCACAAGTATTATTCTGTAATACGTATATCAAGAAGGGACGTTCAACACCTGGTTGCTAGGTTTCCACTTGTCATTGAAAGACGCATATTGACACACTTTGACAAGACAGGGTGGGTATTACTAACACAAAAAGTAAAGAAAGTAGTAGTAGAGGGAATTTATTACCCACCCTGTTTTGTCAAACTGTGTCTTTCAATGACAAGTGGAAACCTAACATTTCAAACAAACGAGACACAAAAATGATGATAAGACCAAAATCATAATAACTCTTGCTAATCGCTTGTTGAACTTTATAGGCTTGCTAATTCAAACAAAAAAAAAATAACTACTAACAAGCATCAAATTACTAACTGTCTGACTCAGCAGAAGCAACTGCTGGACAAAAAAGTATGCTTCTCAAGTTACTAATCACCTCAGCTGTCGAATTCATATAAATAACCATCAAATAAATTGTTCTATTATAGTTTTGCTCGCCTTTTTAAACTGATGGGTGGCTGGTAAGTAAGGTATGAAATACCCAAAAAAAAAACTATTCTTCTATTTTTATTTATTATATACCTATACATACATACGTAGAAGGAACATACTCTGTATTTGTTCATAAGATTGAAAGGTCTATGTTTCTGGCCTTGTCTGACCTTTCATAAGCAATCATATTTTTTTTTTTTAATGTACCTACGACAAATTTCTGTGAAAGGAAATCAAATTTTGTCCATAGATATTCAAATTAAATTCTAAAAACACATAGACATGTTGTAGGTACCTAAATAAAAACAGAAATGTAAAAATAAGATCCAATTCAGATGAAATAGTATTGCAATCAAATCAGAAATGTATGAAAGTTTATAATAGAATTTGAATTTGCTAACTTATGGGACTTCAATATATGTATGTACATTTGTTATTGCCAGCCAAAACTATCCATAAAATATTGTATATCTATAGGTACCTACATATGTACATATTTAAATTAGGGTGGGTCAAATTTAATGAACTTACTTTGATTTTTTACACTTGGAAGAATTGGTTGCTTGTAGCTCAAATTTTTTTCAAAAAAAAAGGCTCAACATTTTAATAGTCACTATTTAGTTTTTCCCATCTAAATTATGTAGAGGAAAAGTTGGAAAAATTTTAAAAGTTAACCGTTTAACCTGGAAGAAATTGATTGACATATTATTATTATTAATTAAAATTAATTTTTTAAGAAAATTGTCTTAAGATTAACATTATTTTTTTGAGGCAAAAGCAAAGAATTTATCATGATGATGGATGGTATCAACAAAATCAGAGTAATTTCGTTAAATTAACCCCACCCTTACAAACATACATAATGATATATGCTATGTAATAAACCTACTTGTACATATTTTAGGTTTAAACCCAAGAAGTTTTCGTTAATGAACCAATATTGTATTACTTTATGTTTTCTTCAAAAAGATATCCTTTTCAATCTAGCAATAAATTATAGCATTTCCAGAAAATGTATCTATAAATCTATATGTGTGTCCATATATCCCTTTGTTATACTTAAGAACACTTTCATTGAACGAAAACATATTTATGTTGAATTTAACACCCTCAATATCACAATGACCTGAGAGCGGATATGAGTGTTACGAGTAATTTCCAAACAACAAAAACCATATTCAATAGATTCGAATTCAATAAAATGGTCATTGACAATGGCCATGATATCGAGTCTTATTAGATATCCATTTAATATTAGTCGGCACAATTTTGTTTTTGTGTTCAATGCTGTTATGTCTGTGTTCGAACATCACATATAGGATAGGGTAGGATACAGCCTACCAGCGGGAAAAATTAAAAAATTCATTGAGGAAAAATCGGCTTTTCCCTTGAGGAATGGCAGCTGCACCGTCCACTTTTCAGCTGATTCCTTTGATGAAATTAAAAAATTGTCCTAGGCGGGAAGCACATGCTGAAAATCTGGTGAAAATTCCCCAACGAAAGTTGTTTATTCACCAACCTAGGTGATGAAAAGCATGGTGGTTGCATAATCTGTGAATTCACTACATAAATGTATGTGGTTTATTCATCGGTTCAATATTTTCGATGAAAAAGGTAATGAAAATTCAATTGTCAAATCACAAGATAAGTGGTAGTTGTTTATTTAGCAATTAGCTAATTCAATATGAAAAAATTAAATAAATAGTGAATTCATTAATTCACTAATAATTGATTGGTTAATTATAATATATTGGATTAAAACTTTAAATCAATGTGAAATCACTAGGTCAGTGGTTGTTGGTTAATCACCACTTCACTTATGCAAAGTGGTGATTAACCAACAACCCGAAATACTTTCAGACAATCTGAGATTGCCTCATTTTAAAGGAAATTCACAAGTCCTCTTATAATATTTACTGTCAGTAGACAATGTCAACACAGAGAACACAAAATAAATCAACTTCTATCAAAACACACAATGGCGGTGCATACTTTACAAAGCATATGGGTGGACATAGACGAAGAATTGATGAACTTGCACATGACTTGCTAACAGTTTTTTCATCGCATAATTTTCCCTATCAAAAGCAATTTTTAATTCAACGAAAGAAAGGTTTGTTTTCTAAACACAAAGCAGAAAGTGGGTTCAAATCTATGAACTGAGGAAACTTCTCATGACTCTTCACTCACTAAATCATTGCATGACGTTTCCTTTTATTATTTGGCTAGTGAATTGATTGAAGAAGTCAGCTATACAATTCATTGGGGACGATATTTCCCGCTGGGCCATAACTACTGTACCATATTCCTACTATTGTTACAAAATGTATTTTGTCTTTTTTTTTCCTCGTTTGATATGGTTAAGCAAAATGGCGACTTTTGTAAGTCTGTAATGGTACTTGGAGTTTCTAGCTGTGGTTTTTACTCAGCGGTTATGCCAGGGCTCGAGCCAAAGAAAGTACGAGAAACTTTAGCTTAGTATAAGGGTTAGATTAGGTTATAGTGGCTGCCCGCAAAGAAGCCGACACACTTAGACCATCAATTGGTCCATTGTGATACCACATGAATCTTAGATTTTCTCCTCACTCGCTATAACCAATTGGAGCTTTTTGCAAAGCGCATGGGACTGTTTATGTCTGAGCTTGCTAGATCTGTTGGAGGGCGGGACATGTACAGAGAAGATGATGAAGATGATAGTAGTATTAAAACTTTGTTATTTTTATTCAAGAAATAAATTATAATTCAGTTTAAGTTTTTCTTTTAAAGGTCTTCTTCTTGTTGCAAATTGTGTAATTTACTGATGTCTTCTGCCGGGAGTTTGTTATGTTGTTCTGTCTTCTGGTACTGGCTGAATCGGGATATGCGTATGTTGGACTTTGCCCAGAGTTTATAAGATGCAATGATCACAGACTTTAATCTGGTACACCTCGGGCTTTCACCCGGTAGATCGCAGACTTTAATACTGTCCGGTAATCACAGGCTTCGCCTGGTAAAATCTCAGTTTTATAACTGGTGACTCGCAGACTTTTAATAGATCTGGTACATCTCAGGCTTATTACCCGAAAGATCGCAGACTTTATCAGACAGGTAATATCGCAGGTTTGTTTTAAGATGGTTTGTTACCTTACCCTTATTACAACTGTATCCGCTTGGACTATTCTGCTGTGCCTCGGTGTACTTGTCTTTGTTCATCTGCTGTAGCCCTCTTTATGCTGTGCTCATGCAAGGAGATAGTGTCAACTATATCGAGAGCACATTGCAAAAGAGGTAGGTATTGATTTATTATCGATTTGGTGCGGTCGGGGTGCGGTGCGTAATTGTCTTCATCATTGATAGTCAGTGTTACCGTTTTGACCTGTTTCATGTCAAATTTGACAAGATTTCATGGCTGTGATATTTTTCCATATTCTACGGTGATTTCACAGAGACAGTGATTTTAGCGAATACATCCGTGATTTCTTCAACTTTGAGTTGGATTTTAATAAGGCCGTCAGAGATGTCCCGGACCTGTCCGTGATAAATAAATTATTTTACCATATTCGTCCGTGATTTAATCAGATACGTTTTTAATTCTACCAAATTCATACGTGTAGCCCGTAGCGTAATGGTGAGTGTGTTCGACTGTCACGCTGAAGGTCTGGGTTCGCTTCCCAGCCTCGTCCACCTAAAAAAACTAAAAAGTTTTTTTCAGGGCTACTGCCTCTTGCGAGGAATTGACAAATCCTCCAAGAGTATCACTTGTCACGAATAAGTGTTTCTCGTCTAGCTGTTCGGATTCGGCATACAATTGTAGGTCCCTTCCATTCCTGTCGATAGGCGCACACAGGATTGGGTTGTTAGTCACTAGACCCTGGTTCTTCACGAGCCGTTGTGCCACCCGATTTTTAAATTCATACGTGATTTTAGTACATTCACCCGTGCTTTTTCCAATTTTGGCCGTAATATGCTGGATTCACCCGCGACTATGTCGGTTTAGTCCATGATTTAACAGAACTCATCCATGATATGATCTTACCGTATTTGTTCTTTATTTAACCATTCCATATTGATTTTTTCATATTCTCTACTTTGTTGATTTCGTAGGATTGTCTTTGATTTTACCAAAAGTATCCGCGATGTCCGTGACTTCCATAATTTCAACATAGATTTTGCAGCAGCATTCTGTGATTTGCTGTATATTCGTCCGTGATACTTAATAGTTTTACAGAATTCATGCAGGATTTTACCGTATTTGGATGTGGTTCAACCAGACTCTTCTGTAATGAGTCGGAGTCATATCCTAAGATTCTTCCGTGATTTGCACAGTATCAACAGTACGTTGTGATTTTTTGATTGGGTTTGTGTCAACAAAAATCAAATCTGACAACGATGATGGTATGACGAATGACTTTAATGAGCCAGAGCCTTAACGGGTGGAACGATTTGCTTCAAATTTTGGTATCAAGCATTTGTAAGTGATTCTCTAGAGTAGAATTTTGAATTTAAGTCAAATGGCGGTGCAGCTATACCCGCTCTAGATGAGCTTGAACAAAAATTCGAAACGAAAATTCCCTTTTTTCAAAAGCTCCTCAAAATGGCTTTTACAATTTTGAATAAAATTCTTGCTGTAATGTTTAAAACGGCTGCAAAAAAACAGTATTTAAAGTTTCTTTTATTTCACTAATCAGATATAGGGCTTGAGCGATTTTTTTCTTCAGAAAATTGCCTCTTTGTTTGAGTTATTTTTGCGTATCTCGTAAACGCAGGTGCCAATTTCGTTTAACCAGGTAAGAATTTCACAACACAATATTGTATAATAAATTTGGTAAAAAAAAAAAGATATTATATTAAAAAAATAAGAGACAAAAGAGAGAATTTTAACTTTTTGGACACTCTTGCACAACTCTATTTCTTGAGTAAAAACAACTTTTTGTATTCAGCTTAACTATTGTCTTGAACCACAAAAACAAAACGATTCGTCTATGATTTAACCATAGATTGATCCGTGATTTTACTAGCTTCGTCAGTGAATTTACTGGATGCGTCTCTGAATTGCCGTATTCTCCCCTGATTTAATTAGAATCAATTGAGCTTTTCTGGATTTTATCGGATTCTCCCATGATCTTAGCAGATCATCCCGTGATTTTAACGGATTCATCCATGAATTCCACTTATTATTAGATTCTTTCATTTTACAAGTTTTTATCAAATCGAAAAGTTTAACTTTTCACTTTACTTCCTTTAAATTAAAAATAAAAAAGGAATGCAGACAAAATTGTCTTCTTAAGATATTATCCTTCTCCAAGTGTATTTCTTTTGGATTAATTTTAATAAACAATTTTTAATAGAGAGAAGTTATGTGCACAGTGCACCCTTCTCTTTCAAAAGGAGACCACTTTAATCATCATCTCCACATTCACCCACAGATCTTTATCCTTTACGAAAAAATTCAAAAACAAAAAAAAAAAAAATTAAATTTGTTTTATATTTTATGAGGTAAAAATTTAAAGTGAAAGTGCGAAAGGTTTAATCCTTGGAGGTAAGCTATTTCCATTAAAAATATTAAAACTTTTTTGTTTGTCAAAATAAGAAGAAAAACAAATGTTTTGTCTTGAAGGTCTTTTCATTGAAGGATTTCTTTTTTTCTGTGGTAACTAGCTTAGCTTGATAAGAAAGATCTTAATTAACACATTTTTCTAGACAGAGTAATATTACCCTAAGATAAATTAACCTGCCACATACAATATTCCTACATATTCAACTTATTTTCTTCTTTTAATTTTTTTTATTTTTCTTCAAACTTCATAAACAACCATTTTAATACAATTCTCTATTTTAAGGTCCTCAGAGTTCAACAAAAAATAAATAAGAAACAAGAAACAACTTCGTTTTAAATCTTCTTCACTCAACCTATAATCCTTAAAGCTGAAAATCTCCTTAAGTCAACGAACAACATCATGTAGAACTTTTTAATGGGTAATAATTTTTTTTTTTGTATTTCACTTTTTCATGCAAAATAAAATGCATAATTGAGTCGCACTAACTTGCTTTATATATGTGTGGATGGTATTTGTATGAATAAAACGGAGGACCTGCTCAAAACTTAACTTTTCCGAGTAGGTGCTCAGTTTGGTATGAATACAAAACTTAAAAACATGGATTTTCTAAGCACATGTTTATTTGTTATGGACCATCTGCTCTGACAATATGCTTTGTTTTATTTAAACTGAACCCACGCCAAGCTTCTGTTTATCAAATGCTTAAGTATTTTGTAGATGATACTCTTGATTTTTGAGTATGTACTCACAGGTAAAGCAACTCATACTCATATTTCTTCTCTAAAAATTGATCCTATTCTTCTTAACTTTTTGGCAAAATAAAAGCTTGTATGAAAACAAGAATAAAAAGGTTCAAAAATATATTATAAAAGCTATATACTACTCAAAAATATCAAGCAATTGCTCAAAAATATCAGCAATGTATTTAGAGATAAAACTATTCGCTTATAAATAAACTCTTTTCTCTATTTTGCTCCATAATGGCTATTATCAGCTAATATTGAGAAACGTTAATATGCATTATTTGTTTTATACAGGGTGATTGGTATAAGGTGCACCAAAAAGCTGTAACGAGTAGGTTGTGCTAAGACAACATGAAAATCGTGTGGGAGAGTGGGTCTATTTCCCTCCGTTTAGGCGGGAGGGGCAATTTTCTAAAAAATTGACATACAACAGAAAACAAATTATTTAAAAACAACGGTAAGACTTGCAATTCCCTGCAATGTTTGGCAAGCCAGAAATCTCTTCTTAAATTTTAATTTTAAATTGAGTTGCGTTTGTGTATAATTTTTAAAAAATTATTTTTCAAACTCGAAATTTTGAAAAAAATTTTTTTTTTCTAAATTGCAAAGTAATTTTTTTCAAAATTTTATTTAATAAAGTATAATTCTTGTTTTAAAAATTTTAATGCTGTTATCCATTTTTAGTCAAACACTTAAAACCGCATGGTTCTAGGACTTTGACTTTTCAAGATATTAAAAAAAAAAAACAAACCAGCATTGTAGTAAAAACAAGAACAAACGAGGTTGATGTTAATCAACTGGTTGCTGAAATGATCATTTAGCCGAATTCTTCTTAGTTTTATGAAAAAGTTGCTTCATTTACTTTTTCATATCTTGAAAAGTAAAATTCCTATATCCATGTTGTTTTCAGTGTTTGACTAAAAATTGGTAAGAACATTGAGTTTTAAAAACAAATATAGTAGGTACTTAATAACGTACAATTTTGAAAAAAAAATATTTTGAAAGGAGAGTGCCCAAAAAAAACCCAGAGTCGATAAGAAAAAAACATATATGGTTTGAAAGGGCATTGACTGTAGCTTTCAAATATAAAATTATTTTCTTAAAAAGTTATCCCCGGAACTGGCTATGACAATTTATTTACTTTTTAATAGCAAGGTGTTTTTTCATGTATTCAACATTGGTGAGGGCAGTAAAGAAGAGAAAAGGTATTGATTAAAAAACATACCTACATATCCAGTCGACATATGGTAATCCGCAAAAGTTTCGTAAAACAAAGTTTCTATTAAGACAAAAACAATTTTTCGAAAAAACTGATTTTCATAAGGCAAATGCTGAAAAATACAAGGTTTCAAAAAAAAAAGAATTGTTACAAGCGTGACGGACGCTATATTTTTTTGGTATTTTAGGTAGCAATGGTATAGGAAGCTATAAGAGGAAATACATGTGCCCTCGATGTTGCATTCGTTTAATGCGAAAATGTGTTAACTGTTATAAATTGGTACCTTACTAGTCTCGCCAATTTATTAAAAGTACTCTAATCCAAGAACTCAATTAACAAATTCCGGAATAAATCATGAAAACAAAACATTTCGTAATTTTACCACTGCCATTGAAAAATTCTTAGTTTTCATGTTTTTGTTATCATTTCGGAGTTTTAAAGTAACATAGTAAGGAAAAGGCAGGTCTTAATTATTCATTAGTATAACAGTATGCCAATGATTTATAACTTGTTTTTAATTCTTATGCACATACTATTTCCCCAAACTGTTGTCCGGCACGCTTATTGCTTAATGCTTAGGTAGGTTACTACATTTTTTTTCGAACCTGTTGAGTAACGGTATGGGTGATAACCGCTATTTTTATGAATAAAGACAGAATCATCTTGTGGGTGCTGATTTTAGTGACTTGTGGTGAACCCTTTTTTTTTTTTTTTTTTTATATTCCACGCGCGCAAAAGGGGTTATGGCTACCCTTAAAATGTTTTTAATACAGCACGAGCGATTAGGTAAGTAGGAGAGGATTAAGAAGGAGATACCGATGCACATTGGTTTTGAACGTTTGCACTTCGAAATGAGAGGGGGAAGTCGAGAGTCGGGTAAAGCATTCCACATTCGTGTGGTGCGACTGAAGAAAGAATCTCTGTACATTACAGTACGTCCGAAGTTAGGCTCAAGGGTAAACTTATGGGCATTCCTAGAAGCGCGAGTATTACGGTTGAATTTTTTAAGGGGAGGAATGCAACTGGCTATTTCACTAGAACACTGATTATAATAATAGCGATAAAATAGAGAAAAACACGAAACATTACGGCGGTGTTCGAGAGATGTAATTGTTTCTGTTATAGATCTTTCACCTATCATTTTTAAAGCTCTCTTTAGTATTCTGTCCTATTTAATAACATGAATCAACATTAATATGAAGATGTGTCACTTTTTACTTTTTTTACATAAAGAAACACTGTGTTTTTAAAAATTTTAAATTGTCATATTCAGTCCCGGGGATAACTTTTTAAGAAAATGATTCCATATTTGTTATCGACAATTAATGTCCTTTCAAACCATGTATGACTTTTCTTAATCGACTCTGAGTTTTTCGTCCATATATTTTTGGGCATTCTCCTTTAAAAAAAAAAATTTCCAAAATTTCGAATTTGAAAATTAATTTCTTAAAAACTATTGACAAACGCAACTTAATTTAAAATGAATATTAAAGAAGAGATTTCTGGATTGAAGGGTATTGCAAGTTTTACCGTTTAATAATTTTAACTATATGCCTGTAAGGTCTTTTAAATGCAATGCACGGCTCTATTTAGAAAGAATAGAAGGAAAGGAAAGATTTTTGTTGGCAGAGTGGAGTAAGGATAAGATGTTTTAGATGTTAATTATCTCATTAAATTCCACGGGTGGCATCCAGTTGAAACTGGGGAATATAGAAAAGAATGCTACCTAGACTGGGTCTCGTACCCACACGTCCAGGTTAGCAGTCAAACACATTATCCACTGTGCCATTGCCACCCGCCACCGTTGTTTTTAAATATTTTTTTTTTCTGTTTTAAGTTATTTTTTTTTTAGAAAATTACCACTCCCGACTAAACGGAGGGAAATAGACCCCCCACTCCCATACGATTTATTTCTTGTCTTATCCCAACCTACTCGTTACAGGTTTTTGGTGCACCTTTTTATACCAATAACACTGTATATACATATGTATATTACATATGTATGTATGTAGATAGATAATAAAATCCGAAAATTCTGAAATGTATAATCTTTTTCAGAAGGAACTTCTGTATTTAAAAAAATACAAATTGAAGTCTTCATTTGAAATGTTCTATTACAATTTGGGCTTTCTTTTTTCCTGAAATCAAATACATGCCCCATAGAAACTATATTTATGTAGATATCATCATCGGTTTAGTTAGGCACATAAAAAAGAGATTGTGTACACATACATAAGAAGGAATCTTGTGAATTTCGTAACTTTAGTCTTGAACATGTATTTTTTTAAATGGAAAACAAATTCAAAGAAACTAACATTGAATTACACGATAATTTCAGATTCTTGAAATGGTAGGTATGCCTTGGTACTTTAAACTTTAAAGATGATACATATATATAAAATATAGCTTTCTCGTTATTTCAATTAAATATGAGATTAAGATGAAAAAGTAATAAGGTGAAACCACATTATTATAGTGTTATATGTACTAGTGATGGGTAGGACACGAATTTCAAATGAGTTTGTATGAGGTACTCATATTTTGAAATGAGGTGGTACTTTGTCCCAGTTCAATTGTCCCATAGGACAAACCTATTTTAAGGGACATATTCAATAATTAAAATTTCAATTTTTCAATGACGTCTCTTCAATTCTAATGATAAAATATATCAGTACATTTTGTTGGTAGTAGTGTAAACTATTTAAATTTAATAAACTATAAACTAGAGTAAACACTAACCACGGACTAGAACAAATGATTTTTTCTCATATCTTTCTTTAATAAAAAAAAAAGAAAATACAAAAATGTAGTTGCAGTTGTAAAAAAAATTCTCTCAAACGGACAATAACAAACCTCCTTCAATTTTCAACCCTCTGGATTAATATCTGCATATCTTCATTATTTGTTCATTGTAGTTTTGTAGTGCAACATTCATAAATGACCTCCTCATTTTCTGTCCTCGTTCTCATTCCCTTCTCTAACAAACGTACTTCAAATGTCATAACACGCAGCAATGTCATAGCCTGGGACAATGTAACGAATTTTGTTCGATTGCGACATTTGAGTAATTAGTAGGTACCTACTCGTAATACAAAATTTGACGCATTCATTGGTTGGAGAGAGAATGTACTACTATAATAAGCACGAGGCATTTCCTCATTTCTACATCATAGATACATCCTCAAACGAGTTTTGAGAAAGTATGCGTAATAAGTGCACACACTGCGTTTATAGGGTTTT